>JAVSCE010003528.1:0-94405 GCA_032199065.1 Smutsia gigantea
GGGAGGGGGCAGAACCTCCCGCTAGGCGGGCGGTGCGGCGGCGAGGGGAAGCCTGGCGGTGGCCGGGAGCTGGGCGTCAGGCACTGCCGCCGAAAGCTTGGCCCGTGGCGGTCGCTGCGCCTCCGAGTGCATCGGAGAACACACATGTGACAGTTGCTGTCGGTCTATGGTGGAAAAAACGAATCCTGAAATTAGAATTACAGAGCTGGTTCTAGCGCAGCCCTTGCCATTAGCCGCTTGTTGATCATGAATACATTAAACTTTCTGAGCATCATTTTCCTTTTTCTCTGAAATGGGAAAATTACACAGAACCCACCTCATAAGGTTCGTGAGATGATGTATAGAAGACCCTGATAACAGTACTTAGCCTGTAGTAAACTTTAAATAAGTGGTTACCATTCCTATTTATTATATGAGAGGCAAAATGTTCAAAAAGTTTTATTGACTTGTCCAAAGCCACCCAGAAAGCCGGAGGAGCAGATCTGGGACAAAGACTCTGGACTGCCCACCTAGGGCTCTCACAATACACTATGATGGGTTGCGGAGGAAGCTGAGAAATGAGGCAGTTTGAGGGGAAAAAAACTTAACACTGACTCCCAACCTGACTTACCTGCCAAATAGGATGAGCAAAGTAACCATAACAGAAAAGTGGAGAAGGGACCTCTGGGTGGAAGGTGAGAAGGGTAAGTTTTGGATATGCTGGTATAAACATGCAGGTGAAACTGTCCAGCATGTAGGAGGAAAGACAGGTCCGAAGCTCAGAGTAGAGGTCTGGGCCATAGAGAGAGATCTCGGAGCCGTTCAGAGTGAGGAAAAGACCGAGGCTAGGTCAGACTGCTGAAGAAGAGTGTGTGTATGTATGAGCGGCTTGGAGAAAAGCCGCATGCAGTTGCGCTGGCAGGAATGGAGAAAAGGGGCCAAAAGCAGATGAAAGGGAACCAGGGTATGTCCTTGAAGAGCGAAAACCTACAGGGTCAAAGGCCAGAGTAGTCCAGAAGAATGAGAGGAAGAAGAGACCAGTGGCCTTGGGGATCAGGGGCCACTGGAGACAGCAGATTTGGTGGCCAAGGGAGATGAGAAAACAGAAGAGTCAAAAATAGACCGTTTTTGGAAAGGTTTAGGTGTTAAAAGCTGATGGAAAATGGACCCTGGGAAATTAGAGGGCTGCCCAAGAAGTGCGTGTTTGGAGGCCAGGAGGACCTGGCAGCTGAGTTCATTCCTTAGGGACATGTGGGTGTGCTAGACTTGATGGTATGTGCTTTATGTCTCTCAAGTTTAAATGGTCTGTCACATCTGGTGGCAGCTGAGCAACAGACCCTGATGATGGCGAAAATTAAATCCAACACTAACATAGGTCAGTAACACTGGGCTAAAGGAAACTTATGGCTTTGCATAATTTGTGAATATATGAAAATTAAGTTTAAAGAGAAAAAAGGAGAAATCACATTTAAGAATTCAATCATCCCACAAGAGCAAATTAGGCTGATGTTATTTGTGATTACATAAAAGCCTTCAATAAATTAAAGTAGTGCTTTACCTTACTAGGTAAGGAAGAAAGAACACAATTTTCTTTCTACTCTTGTTCTTGTTTTAAAAGCCAGCTTCTGGTGCTTTTGGTTGCTTTCTCTGCTTGGAAAACGTATCAATATTCAACAGTTGAAATGGATGAGAGCATGTGGAAAGGTCTTTTAAAAACAAATTAAAACCATGAGGAATTTTTTTTTTTCCTATTATCGATGAGACAGAGCAAGGAAGAACTTCGTTTTGGAGAAACTAGTGCACCCAGAGTGCTGGGTCATGGCGATCAAGACCATGGATGGAGAGCCAGTCTCAGACCCGAAGCCCTGGGGTCTGAGGCCCCAGTAATCAGCACGACTGTGGTCAGCTCCTCTTGAAGTTGCCTCCTGCAAAACTTCCTACATCTAGGACTCCTGAATTTTTTGCACACTCTGTGCTCCACCTACACTGGATTATTTTGAGTTCCCCTAAAGGATCAGGTTCTCCTACCTTCCGGCCTTGGTACAGGCTGGTTCCTTAGCCTGCCCTCTCCCCACTCCTTCACCTTCACCACACTGAGCTATGCGTGGCCACTTTCTGAGGGTCCTTTGGGTAGAAATCATATCCTCGTATAACCTCTGATCTCTCCAACAACCTTCTCTGGGCTCCAATAGGACCCTCTTTTTCATCTACTTATGACCTGTTATGGTAACTGTCCCTTTTCTGGTCTGTCATTCTAGACTGAGCTCCTTTGGGTCAGGAACCATCTAGAGCACCTACTCAGCACTAAACCCATGGCAAAGCCCTTGGGATACCATAGTGAACAAGACAGACCAGGCCTCTGCCCTTAATGTTGTTCAGAGCCTAGTATTATAACTGTGTACTCCAAGGGGCTGGGGCTCCTTGCAAGCAGGGCCTGGACTGTTTCCCATTGTATCCCTAGCACCAAGCAGAGGACTTCTTAGCATTTTAGTAGGTGCCAATAAACATTCTCTGAATGAGCAAGTGCAAAAAAGGAAAGATGACAGCTAAGACCGAGGCATAACTGACTTCATATATTTACTCCTCAGGCCACATTTAGTTTTTTAGGTAAATATGACTATTCCCTGAGTTGCTCCTGAAGTCAGCTTTCTGGAAAGTTCTGATAAAAAGAAAAATACAGGTCCAACATGGTGTCACCCCTGCTAGGCCAAGTCACCAAAATGGGGCTTAACACCAATCTAATTGTAGTTTCAACCTTTCCCAGAAATGCGGTCAGTCAGGAATTTTCTGGTTAGCATGGATAATAAGATGTCACATATGCCCTCTTCATCCCCAAAGGGAGATGAGGTCATCCACCTAATGAGACCCTTATCCTGTCCCCCTCTTACACACAGACAGCATCAGAATGTGTATAGCATGATCCTTTAGGGCACTAGATGCATCCATGTCACGCTGCTTGATGTGTTAATAAATGCATCCCCTGCTGAAGAAGTATTTGAGATGTCTCCCAATGAAGGGGCTTCAGAGCCGTTTATCAGAGCACACTGGTGGGCTGCTTTCACACCGTGGTCCTCAGTAAGACTATCAAATAAACTCCATCTTCCTTAAATATAACAGGCATGTTGATTTCAGTCAGCAGTTCCTCTGAGGAAGAAGTGAAGCGCTGATCCACCCAGCTCCCCAACCCCAGCTGCCGAGGACCTGCCCTGGTGTCATGTGGCCAGCGAGTCTGGTTCTCCCAGGCTTTGAAATAAGTTAGACCCGGGTTCTACTCCTGACTCCGGACTCCATCTGTTTCTGCTGAGCAACTTCTCAACTTTTTGTGAAATAGGTACAACCACCACCAGATGGCAGTAATGAGAACTACATGAGAACCCTAAACAGACCAGAACTTTGGGCCCAGGTTCTTGCCCTGCTCAGACACTTAGTGTCTCATTCCTGAGCTCCTGCTCCCTAGTCTGTTTTCACTGCCTGTGGTCTGCTGGACCTTCTCTACCCTTAGACCTCACCCTGACATTCTAGGCCTGTCACTGGCCATATCTCCTTCCTATGCCCCACCTCACCTCACCTGGTCTAGCAGGTCCTTCCCCTCCACACACCACAGTCAGGAGAGTGGGTGTCTATGATGTGTCTCCACCTCTTCTTCTCACCACTCTTAACTTCTAATAGTCCCCAAAGCTTTAACAACTTTCACTTTTCTCCCCTCACGCTGTCCTGGGAATCTCATTCATTCACAGGGCTTCAAGATCTATATTTTCATGGGTGACTCCAGACATTCATCACCAGCCCAGTCCAACTGCTCTCCCTTATTGCCTACTCAGCTCATAGCCATCTCTAAAAAGAGCCCAGTACACCAGAACGCCCTGCAGCAACCTGGTCTCAGCCATGTGATACTGCCGACCTGAGGCCAACCCAATAGATCCAGATGTGTTGAAAGATAATATTCAAACCAATAAGCACATGAAAAGATGCCTGATATCATCAGTCATCAGAAAAATGCAAATGAAAAGCAAACAAAAAAAAAAAAGGGAAAGAAGTGCAAATCAAAACCACAATGAGATTCCACCTCACATTCACTAAGATGTTCAGAACAGAAAGATAGGTAAAAACAAAGATGTGGAGAGACTGGAATCTTCATACACTGCTGATGGGAATGTAAAACGGTGCAGCCACTTTGGAAAACCATTTGGCAGTTCTTCAAAAGGTTAAATGTAGAGTTACCAGTAATTACCCAATTCCACTCCTTGTATATACCCAAAAGAAATGAAAGCACATGTCCACACAAAAACTTGTACACAAATGTTCATAGAGATATTATTCATAATAGCCAAAAAAGGGAAACAATCCAAATGTCCACCAACTGATGAATGGATAAGTAAAACATAATATAGACATATAGTGGAGGAATGTTACTTGGCAACACAAAGGAATGAAGTACAGCATGGTCAAATATTAGAACCTTTTTGCATAGTATCCAGTAGTTGAAACTTTCAAGAATATTCAACTGAGATAAACAGTGGAGAAGAGAAGGGCTAGGGAGCCATGATGGATATTGTCAAATATTTGCACGACTCCTTTGAAAAAGCTGAATTAGATTTCCCCCCTCTTGTGGCTCCATGGGGCAAAATTTGAGAATGTTGTAGGAAATTGGATAAATAAGACCTTTTGCAAAAGATTTGTGTGTCAAACTAAGAGTGGCCATGATAAAAAATAAAGTTAAAGCTGTCTTACCATTCTAGAGATGAAGAACTTCCTGTAAATTTTCTAAGATGGAATGAAGTTGGTCAGGCCTGAGTGTGGCAAGGCAGTTGCAGGTAGGATTTGGACAGGTAGCTGTGGGGGCCACTGGGTGGCTACAAAAGCAGGGAAACAGTAGGTTGATGTCTCAGCAAAAGGGGACCCTAAGGGAAGATCAGGAACAAGGCAGGGCCCCAACCCAGTCACTGGAATGGATGAAGTCAAGAGCCTGACGGGAATTCCCATCCTCAGCAGCTGGCTGGGGTCCTGAAGACTTCTCAAGTTTCCCCAGGATCCTGTCACTCACTCCCAGACTCCCCACATACCAGGCTCCCCCTCTGCTCAGATGCCCAATTCTTGCCCACCTACTGCTGCTGCAGCAGCTCCCAGATACACAGAATGCTGACTGCACGCATGCCAGCCTAGTCAGCCACCAACAGAGGCAGACAGTGCAGGGTGTTTCCAGCTCTTAATAAGTTACCCCTTATGGTGTCTAGCACTTTCACACTCATTATCCTAGTAGAGTGGGCAGGGCACACCCAGTTTATAAATGGGAAAACTGAGTTCCGAGAGCAAACAGTCTTTTTCAATTTCACAATCATATATGGCAGGGCTGCTTCCCATGATGTCAAAGTATTGTTAAGATTAAGAGTGGCAGCTGTGTTTACAGAGTGCTCAGTTTGTCTGTACCCCTGAGCATTCATGGTTACAGAACTTTAGCTCTGTTGCCACTCTGTCCTGAACTTCTAGAACCAACAACGTCGTTAGCCAGCATCTCCTTTGCTCCCAGACTCGGGAGGAAGAAACAGGTCCACTAACTTCCCCATCAGAATAGAATCAGGAGCCAGAAGACTCCAAGAAGGCACATTCACCAAAGAGCAGAAGCTCTGGATTCAGGCCGAGCTGGCTTGGAAATACCAGCCAGGCACTTACTGGCTATGTGACTCTTTGGACACTTCACCTCTAAATCTTTCAGTTTCTGTATCTGTAAAATGAGGATTACAGTGTATTATTTTGCAAGGAGTTAAGGATTAAAAAAGAATACTTCTCAGCTAATGGTCATCTGCTCCCTTCCTCTGACTTGAAGTGTTAGCGCCCCCCAGTGGCAGATATACATCCTGCGCATAGCAGTCTGTGAGAGAGAGAGAGAGAGAGAGACTCACTCATGCCAGTTCTGGGGGTACAGCCCTCAACCAGCCTGGCCCAGACAACTTTAAGAGCCTCTTTTTACTGTTCTCCTTGTACTGGTCTATCCCTTTGTACCTCATCAGCCTGAAACACAGCTCTGACATTTGCCACCGACCCAAAACCACGTCACTCCTTCAGATAGATCTGGTGACTGGGAGTAACAGCATGAGCAACTGACTACTGCATCCACTGCGGGCTAGAACCAGGAACAGACCCCATTCAGATTCCTATAGCTGGGACAGAGCTGCAAGCTCACTTAACTTTGTCCCATATTTTCAGCTGAGGAACTGGAAGCTCACAAAAGGGTTCATGTAACCCTCCTAGGAGGAGTCGGATACCAGCCAGTGGCTAGGCTGGAGCTAGAACATCTCTGGGTGCTTGGAGGCCTTCCTCACTCCTGCTTCCCCAGAGCTGGGAAGGGGGAGTGCCATAATGAACATACACACCATCCCCTCCTGGGGTTGAGTTCCTTAATCAGTTAACTCCAAGGGTAATTTTATCTTCTCTTATGCCCTCCCAACACCTCTGGGAAGAGTTATAAAATACTTTTCAGAGAGTATGAAGCTGACCTAATTGACTCTGGGAAGAACTTCTACACTTGCTGCAATCTTGGTGGTTTTCCTGCAAAGCAACTGCTTGTCCCACCTAAGCTAAAGTCTAAGTCAACTGGTAACTGGACTCCCTATCCAAACTGTCAACACCACAGTATCATCAGCCTCATTAAAATTGATGTCAGCACAGCCTGACAGGGCTGGGAAAAAGGGAAGTTCATAGCCGAAGGGCAGAGCCACCTTTGTAGCTGTCTCACCTTTCTCTGGGGCAGGATAGCAGTGCCCAAACAGGAATGCTTGACATGGAAATGACTGCCTGCTGTACTATCCTGTCTAGTTAGGATTCCTGGTGGTGGTAATGGGGGTAGGGGGCTAGCATCTTGAACCAGATGGTCTGCATTTCCATCAGCACATCAGTCACTCTTCAGAGCCTGGATCCCTGCAGCAGGAGAAACTAAAGATAAGAGCACAAAAATGAAAACAGTGCCATGTGCTTTCACAGCTTCACTAGGAAACCTTGGGCCAGTCCTTGACCCTCTCTTGTGCTTCCCTTTCCCCAATCCTGCAATGAGCAGTAGTTCCAACCCTTTTATCTTTAAAGGACTAATGCTTCAGATCCAATCAGGACATTCTAACATGTCACACAGGGACAGAGCAGATGCTCTAGCTGGAGGGCAGGTGGGTGTGTGGGAGACACCTCTATTGACCCCACAGGAACAAGTTGGGACCAATCCAACCCATCACAGCTCCCATCTAGCTCAGACGTTTTATAACTCAAACATTTGCTGCAAAGCTGGAAGCAAACCCGCTCAACTGAAGATCTCCTTCAGATGGGAGACAACTCCAGAAATAGTCTGCTCTGTGACCTCATCACACATAAGCTTGCCTCTGAAGAATTTAAAAATAATCTGTAGTCAAGAGCGGCTAAGTCTCAAGGCCCTTGCAGAGGTCAGAAGGTCAAAGGCTTCTGGAAAACCTAATCTTAAAGGAAAATATTGTAAAAACAAAAACCTGGCTTGGTAATTTCCTGGACACCCTTACTGGCCACATGTAGTAGGTCAAACTAACATTTTACAAAGCAAATGCACATGAAAGGTTTGACCTCCAAGGAACTCTAGAATAAGGTCCCCAATTACTGCTCTGGTTTCACCTACCATTCCTTTATTCTTTCCTTCTCTGGTTGAATTTGCTTATTTGAATCTAAACTACTCAGCAATTCTCTGCTTCTGACCTCTGCTCATCACCCTCTTCCCTTTCTCCGTTCCTATTTCTAAACCCTACTCACATTTGCATGTACAGTTCAAACACTTTCCTTCCTAGGAAACTCCCCCAATCCTCCTAGTTGGATGCCACCTTTTCAGCGTAGTGGATACCAGTCCAATGTCTGTCTTTTCTTCCTTACTACCGTGAGCACCCAAGGGCTGGCTTGTCTCTTTACCAAACGTGTCCCTCTTGCCCAGCCAAGGAGCCTGGTATATCCTAGATGCCTGGTAGATACTGAAGTTCTGTAACTTGAAAGCAGGCAAAATAATCAAAGTTACTGTTTGATGTTTGACAACATATGCAAAACCTAAAGACACCTAGGCTATAGAATAAATTGCTCTGTATCAAAGGTTTGCCAAATGGCAGATAAGTCATTGTGGTTTGGGAAAACAAAGTAATACCTGTCAACAAAATTCAATTTTCTTGAACTTCCTTTGCAAAAAGCAAACTCCACTTTAAATCCTAGAGGAAACTTTGATTTTAAAGTACACAATTTGGGAGCTCTATCGACACTACTTTTTCTCGATATAAATTTAGATTCCAATTTTTAACATGTGCTATAACCCCACTCTTTCCAGCAGCTTATAGCTAAATTTACAAAAACAATCCTCAACTCTTCCCACTACAAAAAATATTGACAAGGCAGTCACACATTTATTAAATGGTTGAGCCACTGAACAGACTGCAGAATCTTAACGGTCCCCTAAATCCCTTTAAGATCCGTAAGAATGGAGAAAATTTCCATCCTCTGGAAAAGCTGAGATGACCTCAGGCAGTGCCTGACTGCTTCGGCAGGATTTTTCACACGTCGCTCCTCCTTAGCACGCCTGTCTTGGCAACAGACCATACTCTGTTCACCTGTCAGTCAAGTTTCAGCCTTGATGCAAAGCCTATTTTTTAACTCAGACCTTTCTGTCAGTAAGGGTCACAGTCCATCAGTGTATAAGAGACTTCAGAAGCCATTTGGTCACACCCCCTCAATTTTACAGACTGGGAAATGATCCAGAGTTCAACACAAGGTTACACAGGAAACCAGTGGCACGGCCAGAACTAGAATTCGTATCTTCCAGAACTCAGGGTAAGGCCTTTTTCTTTATATTATCTTTTTCTTAATTCATTTATTATTAGAATCTAACATTATTTTTACTGGCTTCCAGAGCACTGAATTTCAAACATTCCTTTAAAAAGTCTACTTCATCTACCTCATTTACTCCCACAGTCACCTAGAATGAGAATTTGCTTTAAATTGCTCGAAGGTTCTACATACTTGTGCTTTTCCCCTCAACAACCACTCATACAAAAACGCCAAAGAAACCAGTTCTTCAGTGTGTTTTAACATGAGCTTACAATTAAAGTCTAATTTAAAAAGGTAAGCATACAACTAGGCTTTACCAAAGAGGAACATGTTTATTTCACTTAAATCTTAAAAATACTTTTTTTGGCAGTTGTCACATAAAATGTCCTAATGTAAAAAAATTGCATTGAAAAGAAAAGCATGAAAAAACAGACCCAAAATGTTAAGATTTTATTTACAAAGCTTCTTTGTTGTACAGAAAGTAAAAATGCTGTTACAATCTCAGAGTAACTGGCAGTCACAGACTGTTGACTCACCAGCTATCCATGCTACAGCAAGAGTCTTACATGAAAACCTAACAACGCTTACAATTTTGTTGGGGTGAAGTCCCCAAGCTTGGTGGTGGATTTCCAAGGGGACTAAATGAAGGAAGGTGGAATGTCACAGGAACTATTCTTTGGCTCTTTGGGTGGGTGGGTATCCTGGGGTTTGTATCACAGCTACCTTTTTAAAAAACAGCTACCAAATCCTTATGAGCAGTCCAACCAATACTGAACAGTTCTTTTTTTGCAGGTTATTTGGGGTCTTAATCATCTTCTCCTTCATCATCTGTTTCTCTCTTCCTCTTTTCACCCTTCCCGCTTTCTTCCTCCTCTGTACAATAACAAAAATTCACTTTGAGACAAATGGAAAGGTACTTTGCCTAAATTATTGCTAATGGAGGCAACAAAAGGAATTTTTGATGGTTTGCAAATTAAAAAGATGTTAAGCTTCATCAGACTGATAGACTGTTAAAGCGTTAATAGTGACCACCATAGAACCGAGAAGAGCAAATGGACATTACTATCTCAAATCACAGCAAAGTTAACTCAGTTTTGTTTTAAAGTTTCCATCTTCCAAATATTTATTTTTCTTACACTTGTTGGTCTCAATAATTAGACATTAGCAGTTATTAAAATATATAGCAAGGACTTTTAGAGTTAGCTATCCTGTTTTTCAACCAGGCTTACTAACAAGTGACCTTGAGCAGGCCACTTAACCTCTTTAACCCTCTTTCCTTATTTGTAAAATAGGGACAATGATACAGACTTTATAGGGTTAGTCTGAGGATTAAATGAGATAATACAAAGTATTCAGCCTACAACACAGACTCAATTGTAGCAAGTTATGTTAACAAAAAAGGTTATTTCTTAGAATCCTTACATATTTGAGCCACAGAGAACTACACATCCTGTTTTTTTCAATTAGTAAAAATTAATGACTATTTCAAAGAAAGTAAACCTTTGTTTATGCTCCAAAAAGCTTCTTAAAGGCAAGGACCTGGTCCTACCATTGTTGTATCCAGTATAAATTTAGACCAGTGCCTGACACAGAAAAACAGATGCTAAGAAAGTACGAACCAACGGAAAGCACAACAAACAATCTGGTACTCTGAAATCGACACAAATTTGAGAATCTGTACTTTCAATGAGCAAAAAAGAAATAAACAGATGTTTCGCTGGTTTTGGTTATAGAAGGGAAAGGAGTAACACTAATTGGAAAGCTATTTTATATCCTGCAAAAACTATGATCCAATTATTAAGACTTTAAATGAAAGAATTCCAAACACACAAATCTCAAGCCTGGCAGTAACCCAAACGATGGGGTCTAAAAACATATTGAAGTATTGGGGCCTCCTGCCCTTAGACAGGGATTATTAATCGCTGTACAGCAAGCAGGTGGGTTGCACCAACAGACACACTGATGGGAATAACACAAGTGCCTGTGAAGATAACCAAGGCAAATAGCATTTTATTTTCCTCTCTGTGGTTTCAAATTCTAAATTAATGGACATTTTGCCCCAATTTTGACCTGACGAGGACTAAAATGCATCATGTAGTAGACCCACCTTCATCCTCATCTTCATCCTCATCATCTTCATCTTCATCAACTTCCCCATCATGTCCAAATTCTTCTTCCTAAAGAAAGGTAAACAGCGTACCGTTTTAAGATTAATTCTGCCAAACTGAGAAGTACAAAGAAAAATACAATTTGCCAATAAATTTAACAATTCATCAAGGAGAAAACTGTAATTTTATTTTTATCTATTTTGATGTACTGAGATCTGTTGATTTTTCCTAAGCTTCATTTAAAATTTTCTTTTCAGAAATAAGCATTTTATTTGCCAGATGTTAAATTAATACACTTAAAATGGATAATTCAAGAAATCATTTAAAAATCTTGAATTTCAAATCAAGTCCTGACAAAGATTTCTATATGCCCATTCTTATAAAAAGCTTCCTTCAGTTTAATTTCATTAACACCTATGAGATTATAAAAAGTGCTAGACCTTAGTTTTGGTTCTATCAAAAGAATGCTTTTTGACAGCGTCTCATTTTCTTTGCCTATTTTCACAAACCTTGAGAGAGAAAAAGTCACTCCTTCCTCCTGTCTTCCTGTCCTAACGCATTCAGCTCCTCAGCAGTAGTATATTACTGCTTTTTTTTTTCAGAGAAGCAGCATTAAGGATTCATGCCATTTAGTTACAGACATATCTAGTATGTTGAATTCAAAGTCTGATCCGTATTCAAAGAGACTGCACCTTTTAAAATGCTCCTGTTCCTATCTGTTCACGAATTAACTAAAACATCCTTATTTCTTAAGGAGTTGGGTGTTTTACTATAGCGAAAGGTGCAGCAAATCCAGGCCCAAGGTGAGTGTCATCATGTTTAGTAACCGCCACTTGTTTTCCACTGAATATGACAAGTTCTTCCTGGACCCTCCTCATAGTGGCTCCTACAGACCACAGAGGCTGTGAAACTTCAGATGCTCTGTCCCAACATAGAGCTGTTGGAAGCTCTGTGAAAGCCACAGAGACTGAAGATGAAGAAATGGTCAGACAATCTCTCTTTTATGGCAGGACCACATTCTTCTTTTTTTTTAATTTTTATTAAAGTATCATTGATACACAATCTTATGAAGGTTTCACATGAACAACATTGTGGTTTCAACATTCACCCATATTATCAAGTCCTTGCCCTCCTACTGCGGTCACTGTCTATCAGTGTAGTAAGATGCCACAGTCATTACTTGTCTTCTCTGTGCTGTGCAGGAAGGACCACATTCTTATTTTTGCATCCCCAACTCTTTAACACAGCAAGCATGTAATACACTTACGGAATTAAACTGAATATACAAGAACAAGTTCACCCTTGGTAAACTTACCCTTATTCCCTTCAATACAGCAAAGGAACAGACAGATCATCAGTTCTCAATGTTTCCAGTTTTTTTTTTACCCTAGTCAATGAATACTCAACTCAATGCTTCCTCCCAAGTTAAACGGTCAAAACTAATCTTGCAAAGTCAAGCACTGTGTCTAGTTAACATTCGGTAAGCATTGCATTTAGGTATTTTATTAAAAAGTGGAGGCAGCAAGAGTTAATCAGACTGACATCAGTCTATTCACAAACATACTAATGTCTTCAGAAGACCTTTTCCTCTTTTCCTTCTTCTTAAAAAAAAATTCCACTTTTGTTTTAACTATAAATAGGAAGCAGGGCAGAAACAATTGCACTGACCTCCCCACTGACTTCATCTTCATCCTCTTCTCCTTCTACATCTTCGTCTTCATCTTCATCCTCTTCATCATCAAACTCTTCCTCCTCACCATCCTCATCCTCCTCATCCTCCTCATCTTCTCCTTCTGAAAAAGAGTCCAAAAGGAATTCATTACACCCTTGATATCCCGGGGGCACACCTGCTAATGGTGATGAGGAGCTTTGGGTTATTCCACAGGACAAATGGCTGGGCTATACCAATGTCATGGAAAACCACAAACAACAGTCATCTTTCTCTCCAGCTGCTACAGCTCAGTGCCTTTGCTCAACAGAATCCCATAAAAGCTGGAGGCCAAAAGTTGCAGTGGACTAACTGCATACAATGCTGATGAAATTTTGCTTCAAAATAAAGGAGGGCAAATTATGTAGGGGTATGTATGCATAACACAAGATCAGCTATGAACCAATAACTCCTGAGGCTCAGTAAAGGCAATATGAAAGTTTTTACTATTATTTCTACCTTTCTGGATATCTGTAATTTTCTGTATTAAGAAGTCACCCCCCCTCCCAAAGGTCAGCTCCTTATCTGAGATAAGGGTACAACAAAGCCAGCTGCCCAAATGAGGAACCTGGGTACAAATAGCGCTGTGGCTCGGGGAGGCAGGCTGAGAGGTACCAATGTCCTCTGTCTCTATTCCACTTGCTGTAGGCCTCTAGTCAAGCCCTCTCCTGGTCTTAGGGCTCTCTGTGTTCCTCCTGCCTCTGCAATGTTCTTCCCTTTCTTCTTTACCTGGGTTAACACTGACTCAAACTTCGAGTTTCAGGTAAACATGTCCTCAGGAAGACTTCCTAGGTCTCCTAATCCTAGCTCACATGCGCTCACATGAGCACCTGTTGCTTCCCCATTATCACATACTCTGCTCACTTGTGATTATTTATTTAAGTTATGACTACTTAACGTATCTCTTCTTAGTTGACAGTAAGCTCCAAGAGGACAGGAACCATGTCTGTTATTTTTTAATTCTAAACTATATTCCACAGTGCCTAGCACATTAAAGAATGTGCAAACATTTGCTGCCTGACTGATCTTCCCTCTCAGGAACTGCCCTCTACCCTCCAAGAAATTTTCTTTAAAGGCTCCTGCACATGTGGCCCTTCGACCTGGTCAAGGTAAATTTAGACTACAAATGGCACAAAGGGTTTTTAGGAATAAAAACCTGCAGTGAATGGAGTAAGTGACCTGAACATTTGAACAAGATGAGATGTCCTAGTCTGTGTCCACTTTACCACCTCACATCCCATCTTTTTGCCTTGCTAAAATATGGTACAAAACTGAAAAATGCTTCCAGAATACTACACCATTAATTGTACCCAAGCTGCCTAACGTTTTTCCTCCTCTACTTTTCTTGACCATTTCCATCTTGTGTATTTTTATCTTAAAAAAAAAAAGAGAGAGCTTTAAAATAATGCTTTGAATATAGTAATATGAACTCCAGCAACATCAAGGGTACTAGGAGAATAAGTTTTCTCATGCTGACTGACATGAAAACTGCTCACTCTGCTTCCTCCAAGCTACTTGGGAGGCAAGAAACCATTTGTCTTGAGAGTAACTCAGAGTCGAGTCACAATGCAAGGAAAGCACGAGTTCATCAGGAGGGATATTCTGGGTAGAAAACATATAAAGATTCTTAAAGGTAACTGGATGTAAAAATCCTTGACCAAATGTAAAAAATAAAAACTATATACTAATTCCATAGTATGGCCAGAGATTTTTTCCTTTATTAGTGAAAAATGGAATCCAACATGCAGTATTTAAAAATCATCACCTTCTTAAACTTTAGTTGTCCATTGAAGACAGGAAAGCTATTTTACTTACATTTGGTAAGTAAACATATACTAGGTATCTACTAAGTGCTAGGTTCTCTGATAAAGAGAAAAAAGACAGTTCCTACTCAAGAACATCATTATAGCATAGCTGAAAGGGGCAAGGACAGCAGAGCATGATAAGCAGTCAGTGAGGGGATCATGCTCTAGCATGCACAGCAACCTAACCTAGCTTGTGGGTATCAGGAAATGCTTCCCGGGAGACATGAGATGATGGTCTTTTAGTAAATGGTAAACCACAAATACTTCAATGGGTTGGAGCACAGTCTATGATCCTAGGTTCCAAATCCAAGAACAACTAGCTAAAAAATCATTTCTATTTTGAGTCATTTGAAGGCTTCAATGTTCCAAGAGCTTATTAAAATTAAACAGAGGTCCTAGCTCCAAATCTAATGGAATGCCTACAAAAATATAAATTATTTTTCTCAGCAAGTGTCAGGATGTTTCCAAGGCAGAAATCAGGTTCTCTCTTCCTGATACAGTCACTCACCTTCATCTTCCTCTTCTTCATCCACACCATCCACTTCGAAATCTGAATCAGGGGCTTCCTGATCCTCTCGGTCATAGCCGTCTAGGTAGGTCAGCTGGGGCAGGAGCTTGAAGACACTCTCTCGGTAATCATTCAGGTTAGTAACCTCACAGTTAAACAGATCCAGGCTTTTCAGACATTCCAACTTTTTCTGAAGAAAAGGATCAAAGAAAACACCTTCTAACCCAAAGGGACATAAGCAACAAAACCCATCTCCTGAAAAGGTAAAATTCTAGGCTCTGTATTCAGTCAGCTGCTACCCAATCAGCCTTAAACACAGGAAAAGCATTTCAAGCCCTTTGCAACCTTTGTATTATATTAGGCCACTAGATTTTAGCCAGTCTTTTCCTTCTACATCTTTATTTTTCTGACAGCTTTTTCTGGCAGAGTAGTCTTAAGAAGTATGAATTTGGAATAATACTTATTAAACTGAATCTTTTCACAATATGAGACAAGTCAAACAGGAAATTTAGTATTATGATTCAAAACTAAGTTTTAATGTAGAGTAATTAAACAGCCACTAAGAGCCTGCTGGGTATCAAACATAGTCTTCAGTGTTCTGGGGCCAGTATGGAGACAAGAAATCAATCAATCTCAAGGTACTTGAGACTTCTACTTGAGGACACAGAAGTGAAATATTAGAAAACAGAATATAATAAAGCATGAAGTGTGGTAATGCAGATATTTTCTAAGACAGGAGTCAATATAGGCTGAGAAAGAAAGGGAGACTTAAAAGAGTTGAAACTTCAGAAGGAGAGAAACATTACACTCTTTTCTTCTTTTTCTAATTCTGGGTGAAAATACTGACCCTATTAACAGACGTTTCTGATGTAAAATTCTTCTTACTTTACCATACCTTGAAATTTGTTGCAATACCTCATTTGTTTAGAACCTCAGTTTCATTTATCCATAAAATAGTTAAGATCCAAAAACTCTGCCCAAGAGAAGTTTTGAGTAGCCAAAGCAGATAAGAAAATGTCCATGTATTTTATTCAGATCTTCATTTATTATATGAATGTACTAGTATTTCAATCCCAGTTCTATTAAGTTTTGATTAAGGGTAAACTAAGATTGGGAGGGTAGAGATAATATTACAGGCAGGTAAGTAGATAGCAACAGAAAGCAACAGCAGACCCTCTTAGAAAGAAGAGGGGGCCACTGCACAAAAAGGAAACACAAAACACTAAGTAGCCTGGTGTCTTCTAGAATAGGGGCAATAAGCCCAGAGGGCATGTAACTTCATAAATGTCACTTTCAATGGTTCTGAATCATGAGAAAAGGCATGGTATTCTCTAAGAAAGCAGTACTAAATATATATATATATATACACACACACACACATACATATATATGTATATATCTTAGGATCTCCGCATGAAGTTGCAAAAAATAAATATTCATTTATAAGGCTCTGGTGCTTTACTGGAAAGGCTATTTCAACATTCACAAGGACCTGGGAAGAAACGCAGATGAAACAAAACCTTGTCTTCACAGTCTTGTGGTAGCTGTGTAATTCTGGGGAGTTGCAGTATGATTTGAAAATCTTTACTCTAAAGCAGAGCTTGGCAAAAGATCATCTGCTGGCCCATTCAGGTTCACTGCCTGTTTTTGTAAACTAAGTTTTACTGGAACATAGCCACACTTGTTCATATATTATGTATGGCTTCTTTTGTGCTATAATGGCAAAGCTGGGTAGTTGTGAAAGAGACTGTATGGCCTCCCAAGCCTAAAAGATCTAACTGGCCCTTTAGAGGAAAGGGATGCTGACCCCTACCACTTACAGATCTTCATCTTGCTGGTCAAAGAAGAGGTTCCCACATGTGTTTTATTCTCACTTAGCAGCCTTGGGAACACAAAGCAGAGTATGGCAATAGGCAAATGTAGTCCTTCAAAATACCAATGTACAATGATCCAAGAGTTTGTGGATTAAATACTGTATTTTATGTAAGTCCCCCAAGGTCTTAAGAAACTGTCTCTAGCCCTCTAATCATAGGGAGAACTGCTTTTATGTTGTGTAGTTTTCAGATTAGGTTCCCTACTGATCTCCAGAAACCCAGGTATGACTTCTTGCCAAAGAGGGAAAAAATGGTTAAATAAAATCCCAACAACTAGCTAGCTGGAAACTCTTCACAAAAAGGCTAACTATACCAGCTAAGATAAAACCACAAGAAAATTTAGGCAGCTTTTCCAAAGAGGCTATGAACCATTTACTTCTCAAAATTGTTCCCTAGGAATGGATGCACAAAAACGCATGTAACTCCTGATCTTTAGTGCTCTATAGTGCCCCAAGCCCTTTCTCTAGTTCTATCACCTTTCTCAGTACACAGGGCCTCCAAGGCTCTCCTGTTTCTGAAACTCTATGAATCTGTGACATTTTGGGGCTACTTCTTGAGAAAGGACCCATTATGAATAATTCTGACATGCCAAATAGTATGCTGGAAAATGAAGAAGCAAACAATAACAAAATCCCAAATAACTGTAGTACTCTAGAACTGTTTCAAGTAGTAAAATTGTGCATTAAGGCCCAAAACACACTACACACAAATTATTCAGGATCCCAATGTAATGTGAAAATAGTGCTTAAAAAAAAATCGTAACTCTACTATATCAGAAATTCAGCCTAAAATAGGCTAGCCATAATAAACATTAAACATTTTATTAACAATAATTTTGCTTGCCTTCTTAGAATTTAGAAGGGCTTTGGGGGATGGATTGGATGGCCCAGGTCTCTTAAAAAACGTGTCCAAGGAAGTTTGAACTGATGCCTTCTTTGTCTCTCGATTAATGTCCCTGTAGTAAGCAGAGGCATTCACAATCATTGCATTGACTGTAAGAACTGGGCTCAAAGTAGACGGTGTTCAAAATGTATGTGATTAATGAGGATGAGGATGGTGTTCTTCCCACTGAAGAATCCTTTCAGAAGTCAACATGGACCCACCATTTCCCCCCTCCACTTCTTCCTATAGTTGATTTTATTCCAAGTTATAACTTCAGGAGACCTACCTAGCATCCCCAGGAATCTGAACAGCAAGTTCAGGTGAATGGTGGGAGCTCAGGCTTTTCTAAATAGCCCTGGGTGTGCAGCGCTGTGGATTTGTCACTGGTTAGCCAAGTGTGTGACTCTGGACAAGGGATTCAGCCTCTCCCAAGCCTCAGCTTCCTCATGTGTAAAATGAGGGCCATACTATTTCTATCCATTCTGCAGAAATGTTTTTTGAGGATTACTAAGTGAGATTACATACACAAAGCATCCACTACAGTGCATGGTACATAGCAGACTCTCTAAAAATGGTAAATCCAACAATGACTGATTCTCATTCTTCACTGTCCTGGGGTACTGAGGCTTTCACAGCCACCAAAGGACCCCTTGTACATCACTGACCAGGTCAGGAACACCCAAGCACACAACGTCCACACAACGTTTGTTTCAGCTCTACCTCTGTGTGCTAGGACACTGACAAAGGCTTCTGAGGAAACCTCAAAGGAGCCTCAGGTTGCTATGAGAATAAGATAGTAACCAGAGATTCAGCATGGGAAGGTAATGGCTGGTACTGTGTTCTAGGAAAAAATGGGTTCCTATGTCACAGTGACCCTTAATTGGTAGGCCTGGTATTAACACATGAACAGTAACAGCTTAGTGCAGCCCATCTGACTAGGAGACCATCAGCACTTAATTTAGTGCTCCTGCCAGAAACCCCAGCAGGCCTGGGTAAGGAATCAATTTTGTAGATAAAAAGAGAAGAAAAGGACCCAAGGGAAGTGGAAAGAATGGTGGACTTGGATTTGAATCCCTACTCTGCCATTTATTCTGTGGCTGTTGAGTAATTATTTAAGCTCTTTAAACTCGGTTTCCTCATCTCTAAACGAAGGACAGTCATTCTTTCTTCTCTGGGTTATGTGAGTATACAATGGACACACATTAATGTCCTTGAACACAGCAAAATGCAATAAATACAATGTTGGCTTAAACAATGGAAATGACTGTTTTGGAGGAGAATAGAACTAGTGAAAATGGGGGAGCCCAAGTATCTGGGTGTACCTGGAAGAGAAAAAAGGGGCAAAACTCGGGCTAATCCTCATGGAGCAAAGGTGAGAAACAGGCTCCCCAAATTTATGAGAAATATGAGCTAAAGTGGTCCATTTAATAAAGCATAAAAATAAAATGGAGCAGAATCTCAATTATTAAAAGTGAGAAGAGCCTATTATTTCTAGCAGGAAATCCTCCTCATTAAAAGAAGTCACAATTTAACTCTACTTTCCCTAGAATAATCAACAGAACATTCTGTACAAGTGATGTCAAATCCAAGTATTTTACTGTAGTACCACATCAGAAAAGATAAGAGTGCAGACAGTGCAGAGGATGCTTTATCCTCTTGGCTTCTGCCCTTTTGGATTCTGCAAGACAGCTCTCATATGCTGCATAACCCCATTCAATCAATGTCTCCAAGTTAAGTCAAATGGAAATACTGACTTTACACATATCAGTAACAACAGGAAGAAGCCACAGGCTTCTTTGGGTAGTATGAAACAAGTTTTGAGTTCCATTAGCTTCATTTGAATTCTACCTCTCTGCCCACTTAATAGAATACCATAGTTAGGTAATTCAGTCATTTAACAATCTTGAATTCACAGAAATTTTCAGGTGGCAGCCACTCCAACAGGCTGTGCAGCTGTCCATCCCCTGCATTAACCTCTGCCTCCAGAAGCTCTATTCTGGCCATTACAACTTCACGTTGACTCACCCTGTTAGCACAGCTTCCCAACTTAACAAAGCAAAGGAAGTGTGTATCTTATTCTCAGAACTCCTGAGTTAAGGAAGGCATAGATTATCCTCCCTGCTTCCTAAGTGAGGAAACTGAGGCCCAGAGAGAAGAAGCAATTTGCCCAAGGTCACACAGCAAGTCTATAACCCAATTGGCACTTAAACCTAACTTTCCATAACTTAGCTCACTATATAATATTTAAGACCGAGGAGGATTTTGGGGTTCCCATGCAATTAGGCAACAGTGATCCAGTTAGGACACAAGATCATGAATTAGAAGACCTAAAACTTACTGGAGCTGCCCTTGGACAATTCCACCTACAGTGCAGATAAGCCACCCAATATAAACAGCTTTTTTCTGTAAAGTGTAGTATAGAATAGCCTTGTCAGTCTGAGGAAAAAAATTTTAAATAAATGTTTAAGGCTATCGTCAGTATATGAAATTTAAAAAGGACAAAAAAGAAAAGAATTCCCCTTTGAAGGAAATCACAATATCAGGGAGGGCGAGCAAGGATTCACGAACAGACATAACTAGAGAGGCCCTGATCTTTAAAACTGGACTCCTCCTATGAAAAAAAGTATTGTAAGAAGAAACCACTACTTTCTTGATCCATTATTATTTCCAATAATTTCCCTCACTATAAAGTAATATGAAAATGAAAATGACCAATAAGTCCTGGTTTCCAAATTCTCAATTTACTTACCAAAGGTTCCAAGGTGCTGATATCTTTCAGTTTATTTCCACTTAAGTTTAGATGTGTGAGATTTGGAAGTTTTTCTGCTAACATGTCCAGACCTCCAAAGATTCTATTTTCACTGAGCTCAAGCTGCAAGACAAAATGCACATAGCATACACCCAGAGAAACACATATTATTAAGGTATTATACATAGCAAATACAGTTCTTCAAGACTTATCAAGATCAAATGATCTCTATTTTTATTAGGGCATGTATGTTCATTTTGTTTGATTAAACCCAAGTAGTTCACAGATCCTAGGAATATTTCTGGGGCAGAGGAAAAAACAGGATAGGAAGAGAAGAGTTGTGTGTCCAGCTGCTAATCTTAAGTTTGCTCAAGAACTGGCCCCTTACACCAATGAATACATTTTCTAACCTAAAAAGTGGGTCAAAGCAAATTAGAATTCTTTGAGAAGTTGTAATACTCTATACCTGCCAGGAAGGGTAAATGGTCTGTGCATTTTAAACAGCTTATTCCACATGCCAAGCAAAGACGCACTATGCCCATTTGAAACGTAATCTGGTTTTGTACAGTGCTGATACATTGTGGGGTTGTACATCTAGAAGCTATTGGGAATGTTGCTCTGAAGGCTATGGTAGTGGTACAGGCCCCAAAACAAGCCCTTAAAGAAGCTTCATGACCTCAGAAAGAAAGTGGGGTATAACAGCTTCCAGGCTAACAAAATCAACTCCCCGGAAGAGGCCACTTCTTGCATAAACCTGGCACTAGCCTCTTTAAGAACCTACTCTAATTTCTCAGCTGCAGATCAAGTAGCACAGCATGTGGTATGTTCACCGAGGAGCATTAGAGTTTTAGAGAAACTGGAGCCTGGAAAAATTAGACGGTTGAGAGCAACTGACTGAACCTCTTTTTGCAGATGAGAAAACTCAGGCCACACAACTGGTTTCAATTCTCTATTTTAAGTGCCAACAATAACGGCAACTTTATCTAACCCTTACATAGTACCTAAGTGCAGGCACTGTTCAGAGCACTAGGGATACATGAACTCATTGGATCTCACAATAAACCCTATGGGGTGTGTAGAATTATTACCCCTATTTACAGATGAGGAAAACGAACTACAAAGAGACTAAGTAACTTGCCCAAGATCACACAGCTGTCACAGTGGTGGAAGTATGATATAAAGCCAGACAGGCTAGCTTCAGAAGAATCCATGCCCTCCTCACTAGGCTACATACCTAGGATTGTGTAATTTTTAAAAATTTAAATATTCATTGAAGGAATGAGTTTAAAAAACAACTCAAGCCTGCTGCTTAGGTGTCATTAAATATTTCAGAAGAGGAAAATGCAACATTTCAAACATATTTTTCCTTCTGATGGGATATTCTACTCAAATATCTAGTCACGGGCTAGATTTAAGAATACAAGTCTATAATCTGTGTTTATAAAAAAACTAAGTGTTATTGAGGTTTTAGTAAATCAAAATAAAAAGGGGCCACTTGTCTTGGTTGATTGGCTAGAATACTACACACATGTCATAGTCACATCCTTTCAACATGAATACCTTAGGGAGTATAGGTTAGTGGTAATCTGCCACAGCATTTAGTGGCGTATTTGTTTTGAAATGAAATCAATGTGTAAATGTAGGAAACCTGTGACACTTATCCACCAAAACTTCTTTCAGAACCTGTTTCCTGTTAAAAGACAATCTGTGCTATAGGGTAGGAAGAAAAATTCTTTTTCAGTTTTAAGAATATCTAATCTGCCTTTAAGTTTGATTTATACCTCTCTCCACTCACTAACCCTGCAAGTAAGTGATTAACAAAACTTCAGAAGGAGCCTCTATATAGATGGTCACCCATACATTTACTTTCTGAGTAATTCTGATAGTACACAGACCATGGTAAATTCAGGAAACTTGATCAGAATGCTAGGAAAACAGAACACAAAGCACATACTAGGATCTGCTAGCTTCAGGTTTATGCAGATAGATGCTAAAAAGCCATCAGTTGTTTAATGGGCTAATCTGAGCTTCCAAAGTTACCAATAACCCATGCAAATATAAAAGGTTACCCTTGAACCTCTAAAGTAGATACCAATTTAAATATAACAGCATTCTTTCTGATAAAAAGCAAGGTCAGCTGAAAGTCATGAGGACTGCCTGACATTTATTACCTAAATTAGACAAAGAAGTAAAAAGCATTTCTGGATTTTAATTCATGTACTCAACCAAAAACAAATCCTTAACAAATCCTCAAGCAAACTACAGGAACAGCCTACCTGCCCTTTGTCTAAATTTGATTACACTTTCTATGTATACCTGTGTTTTTTAGATATACATTCAACTTAAATTCCCTAATAAAGCAAACACTGAAACAGTGGAGAATTCTGCACACCTACACGACCACCTACTTTTTCATATGTAATAGAAAATATACTGTGTTAGGAAATACAAAATACGGATTATAGTTGTGGTTCTAGTAATAACCACTTTTGTGAGTGACTATAGGCAAATTACTATACCTTTCTGGGTCTACTGCTGTGCCCAAAGAACAAGGGGCTAAGGCTAGAAGATCAAAGTTTCTTCCCATTTTGACATCTGGGGCTGTGTGACAGTTAAATGTACAGGAAATGAGAAAACATTTTTCTTGAGTTTCTTTTTGGTGTATGGGGGAGGGGGATAGTGATTGGTTTATGCTTTATAATTAGATCAATAAAGTGCTAACAATGGGCCATCAAGAAATACAGTGGCTTTGTCACAATTAATTCTTACTGTCAACATTTAAAATTTCCTAGATGACTAGGAAATTTTAAATGCTGACAGTTACAAAATGGGTTTGAATAACTTATAGACTACCAATCTGAAGTTTTTACTGAAATTCACCATTAATCAACAAACATAAAAAGTGGCAGGCACCCATGGTTCCTAAACCAGAATATACTAAAAACAAAACATCGTGAACATTACAATAACAAATTCATAACAAATAAATTATTTACAAGACAATTATTTTTCATAACTACTACTTATTAAGCATCCAATATGTACTATTTCCAAACTTCACAGCAATTCTGTGATGGTAGGTGATATCATCAGTTAACAGGCAAGGAACTGAGCCTTAGATTAAGTAACCCGTGGAAGATCACCCGTCAGAGAAATGATAGTGCTGGAATTTAATCCCAGATATGCCCAGTTCCAAAGGCCATGGACTTTTTGCTACACTGAATGCTTTACACATAGATTCATACATTTTTCCCTTCCAGGATAGTTCTCTTTTACTGCTAAAAAAAAAAAACAAAAAAAAAAACACTTACCTTTTTCAACTTAGGTAGTTTGGGGAGATTTGAAACTGAAATCAAGCCTACATTTATTAAACTGAGAAACTCTAAGTTCACAAATTCAGCTGTTAAGCCCTCAATTTTCCCATCATTTGATTTGCAATTGTCCAGGACAAGTTCTCGAACCTGTAAATGACAAAAGGGGGTGAGGGGAGGAGACAAGCTTTCAAAAAACATAGAGAAACAACAAGCAACACTTCAACCATAAATCCCCAGCAAAAACACCTACATAATAGTGACAGCCTCGACTCAGACCTAGACCACAGTTATAAATAAATGAAAAATGATTAAGCCTTTGGTAACAATATACTAATAGATATCAGAGGTGGAATGTCATACCACAATAAAGACACTCTTCACTTTCCAGAGACAGAAACTACAGTTTTTAACATGTAAGTGAAGAAACTATATTCACCTATTCCTTGTCCCCAAGGTTGTTTCCCAAGGGATGGCTTTAAGTACAAATGCAGAATGAAGATACCTTTTTAGGCAGTCTACCTCAAGGCCCAGGGATGACACAAGGAAAAGAGGAAAGCTTTATTTTTACTATCAAGATCACTAAAAAATTCTGGCTACAGATTTCTGCACTGCACATTTTCACTTCTGGTTTTATTAATCTGTATTAAGATTATCTTCACACCGGGAGGGATCAAGATGCAAGAGGCCTTAACACAAAACAAAGATCAATTTGGGTTACATGTGAGAAATATATTTCTAGGGGAGAGAACTGTTAAGACATTAAATTAGGTTTCTTTTTCAGGCCATAAAATCTCCTCTGGAGGTTCAGAAATTCCGAGTTTGATCCATCCAAGGGTATCACCTCTGAAGGTTCTGCATACCGATTGTTTAATGAACAGTCTACTGTGTTCGTTCGTATCTACCATGATAACCCCTATCACCATTCTCCTTCTGTGGTTGAGACTGAAACTTGCAACTTCTTAACACATTTTGGCCAACTTACTACAGCGAGGCAAACTACAGTTTTAACTGCCAAAGGCATTCTTGCTGTAATCTATCTCATTTAGTAGCATTAATCAAGCACGCATACGGAAGGGAGATGCTGACAGTTCTAAAAATGAGGATAGGAGTTGATCTTTCCGTATCAAATCCAAGGATACTACTCTAACAATTTCTTGTATGGGGAACTTACTCCTTTTTCAGCCCAACACACCCTCCCCATACTTAGAGAAGGAAACAGATTTGGACAGTCAGTGACATCCACACCACCACCACATCATCTCACTTGCTGCTTCAGACTTCTCCCTCCACCCCATCTACTTCCTTCTCAGAAGGCCTGGTCACAGTTAGCAGGCATACCAGCCTCTTAAACCTTTTACTTCCTTCTATTTTTCTCTAGATGCCTTTGCCATTCTTCTCTCTTCTGATGAAAATCAGCCCATCTGAAAACTTGAGAGGTGAACTGAGGAGAGCTGGGCTCTGGGTTCAAATCCCACCTCTGCCACTTACAATGCCCGTGTGACCTTGAGCAAGTCACTTAACCACTCTGTGTCTCAGTTTCATCATCTGTGAATTACCCAACACCTCATGGAGTTGCAGAGAGTTAAGGCTTGGAATATAGTAAATACTGAGAAAGTAACCTCTGGAGAAAGGGAGTAGGGGAATGACAGGGACTTTTGCTGTTTATTCATATTTGTACTAAGTTTTTTACAAGCATGTATTTCTTCTGTATTAAAAAATAAAAATAAAACCAACAAACCATTAAAAAAAAGGTTCTAAGGGTAATCTTCCACCTACCTACACAGGATACTGCAAATTAACTACAATGTTCCCATTTGGTTTCGGGATTTTCTGTGACTGTATCTGACAGAGAATTCAAAATTATGCAGAATGACACTAAAATGCCAAAAGCCAAGTGAGGAGGAATTACTGTTAGCCATATTGCCTCAAGCCAACTGGTAAAATTCCACTTTAACTAAGGTCATCTAAAACTATCATAAAGCATTCAAATGTGAGTTAGAACATGTTTGTTGAACCAAGCAGCAGAATAGGAATCAAGAAGAGGAAACCAGGAGGGAAAAATATATGTTAAGGTGGTTCAAATGGGTTTAGTTGTTGGATATGCAGGGTGATGGAGAGGAACTGAGGTTCTGATTTAGAGAAATGGAAACTGTGAGGCTAGAGAGAAATAAGGATGGAGGGGCTTTTTTTTAATTATTATTATTTTTATTTTGCTATTATTAATATACAATTACATGAGCAACATTATGGTTACTAGACTCCCCCTATTATCAAGTCCCCACCACATACCCCCATTGCAGTCGCTGTCCATCAGAGTAGAAGGATGTTATAGAATCACTATTTGTCTTCTCTGTGTTATACTGCCTTCCCTGTATCCCTCCACCCCACCCCCACCCCACCCCCACCCCCACCCCACCCCCACCCCCACCCCCGCTACATTATGTGTGCTAATTGTAATAGTTCTTTTTCCCCTTATCCCTCCCTTCCCACCCATCTTCCCCAGTCCCTTTCCCTTTGGTAACTGTTAGTCCATTCGTGGGTTCTGTGAGTTTGCTGCTTTGTGTTCCTTCAGTTTTTTCTTTGTTCTTATACTCCACATATGAGTGAAATCATTTGGTACTTGTCTTTCTCCACCTGGCTTATTTCACTGAGCATAATACCCTCTAGCTAGGATGGAGCAAGCTTTTTGAGGGGGGATGTATGACTACTGTGAGGAATACCAAGCTTAAGGTTCCCATGGGATGTCCAGATGAAAGTATGCCGTGCCTGGAGTTCAGAGATCTGGGTTTAAGTTCTGTATTTGGGAGTCAATGGGGCAGAGGCAGAAGTGGAAGGATGGAACTCCTAGAACACCAAGGATAGAACCCTGGGGGAATCCTGCAAAAAAGGAAACCGAAGAATCAAGAGTGATACCCATAGGCAGAACATTAGTTTCAAACACCTAGGAAAGCTTACGAAGACACAAGAAGTTACTGAAAAAAGGATTGAAAAAGTTAGAAAACAACCTAAATGCCCATCAACATGGGACTCATTTCCAGGATATACCATGGAATGAAAAATGTTACAGAGTGTGTAGTGTGTTATCATTTATGTAATATATCACACATTCACTTTCTTGTACGTACATAAACTCAGGAAGACAAAGTAAGTGGCTGGAAGACTTTCCTGTATAAACGTATTTAGTATTTTAACAATGAGAATATTATAAAGTCACTATTAGCCTTTAAGCTTCATCAAGCTTCATGATGGGCAGAGTCAAGTTCTATTTTAAGGACCACTATATCCCGGTATGAGAAACAGCCTTCAGAACTGCTGAACGAGGAACAAATGGTCACAGGTTTGTCAGAGTACTGCACAGGAATTCGTCTCAGGATTGTGGGAGGCTGAACAGATGATGAAATAGAAAACCTGGATATAAACAGAAACTGCTTTTTGATCATAAGTTTAAATCACACTGATACGAGGCATACAAATGTCTGTCACTACTAATAATGATGTGTTTTCAGTCTTTCTTTGTATGTTTTAAATTTAAGCGATATAGAACATATTAGCATACTTTAAAAGAAAACTGAGTATTTTTTAATGGCTAAAGAAATTAAAATGTATGGATGTACCATACGTTACAATCCTCCTTGTTGAACACGATTCCAACTTTCCTATTGTAAATAATGCCATGATAGCTTTTTGTGACTTTATATTGATATATGGAGATTTCTAGGCATTTGCATTTATTTATCTTTTCCTTAAGGATATTGTTTTTACCCTAAGTGAAGGAAAAAAAAACAACCAAAAGAAACACTGACAAAAAAACAGAGAGGTCATAAAAAATACAAATTGCCAGTAAACAAAAGAATTGTTTAACTACAAGTAATAAAGACACATATTAAAAATGAGATATTATCATTCTACTAGTGTCAAAAGTGGGGTTGCTCTTTCTATGGAGAAGACACAGCTAGGATGGGTACAGATGTGAATTTATAAATAGGAGAGCAAGAAGTTCAGGAAATGCACACCTGAGACCTTTAATTTTCTCCATGACTGGAAGGCAATAGGATTTATTGGGTGAGTAGGGCAAAGCATTGTATGGCTCAGCAGAGAGGCATTTTTTTCTTTTTCAGGAAAGCTGAGGATGTAGTAAATGTGCTACCTCCAGAACAGAGCTTGAGAGGCAGAGTCAATTTAGATGAACACTAATTGGAATAAGCCCAGAAAAGAGTGAGAATTACTCTGAAGAAAGCAGAGACCATAGAAATAGAAGACTCCAGAGCTGTGCCTGAGGATGACAGGTCTGCAGCCTTTTATATAGCCTGTCTATAAAGTTGTAAACAGGACCACGGTATAAAGGTATTTACTCTCAGGCACTGCGTCAGCAGGATATGAGACAACTAAGCCTCCTCCTTCCTGAATCTTTCCTAAGTGTGAAAGGATCCAAACTGCCTTGCGAGTGAGGTAACTTAGAAGAGGGTACCTGGGCAAAGGAAAAGGGTACCTATAGCCTTCCACTCCAGATCCAGAATAAACAGGTCCTAATCAAGGGAAAATGGCTCTAGTTTTCCCTTGTGTTCCAAAATCCTCCCAGGGCTATTATCTAAGGAGGGAAGGTTGGGCAGACACTTGTACATTTATGTGTACGACTTAGGAAGCTACATGGTCCAAGATAGAGTTAGTTAGCTGGCCTTCTGCTCCAAGATGGACAGTTTAACTTTTGGGGCCAAAAACACTCTTCTTCATCCCTCATTTTCCAATTAAACCAGTTTTTTTTCCCCTCAAATTTAAGGTAGACATTTAAAAACTAAACTCATATTATTTCCTACTTAACTGTTTTTGTTTTCTATAACTATCAGAAAAACAGTACTGTTTTCTACTACTTTTTCATTGAAATTTTTGAATTATACTGCAGCCAAATTATGAGGATTGGAGCTAAGTGCAGCAGAGTAGATGAAGCTATTTTCCTTCCATCCTCTCCAACCTGTCCTTACCACTGCCCTGGCTACTAAAAAATAAATAAATAAAAAACAATTTTATCTGGTTTGTGACCTTCCCCAAATTTAACAGTTACAAATATGATATAATAGAAAGAAAAAAGGCATGGAGATATAAAGATCATTTCGAGTTATCAATTCTTTTAATCAGAAGTGACAATTATCATAGTAAGTGAAATCCAAAAATGCAGAAAGAAAAAGTAATTCCATTATCCTCGCCAATTTCTATCCTGAGTTCAAACTTTTTGCCCTATTAATCTAAAAGGCTGTTTTCAAAATGACAGTACAACAGAACTGCATCAGTGGTTCTCAAGTGTTTAGAGAGAACAAAAGTATTTAGAGAACACAACACATTTGGAAAGGTGGTAGAACTGTTCGCATGAAGGAAGGAAACACCCGTATCATACTAGTGGGTAGGTTAGGTAAACAAGAGGACCATTCTAAAAAGCAAATTGTCATAAGACTTGAGATTCACATTAAAAGATGTTCACTTCAGTGCTATTTAAAACAGCAAAAAACCTTTTAACCTCACCATGGGGGTGGTTAAATGATCTATACCGACATTAACAATGAGGTTATAAAATAATAAATAGTGACAGGGAAAGATAAAGATGTTTATTTTTTTATGTAAATAATTTTATATGCAATGAAATAGTATATATGTTAATAGTATGATCTGAGTTTGGAAGAAACTAAACATTTTGGCAAGCTATACACAAGAATTTCTAGATGGTAACCCCCCCACACCCATATCCTACTAAAAAAAAAAATTTTTTTTTTTTTACAAAGCTCTTTTTTTTAGGAGAGCAAAGCAGAGGCTTTTATTTAGAGAGAAAACAAGAGGACAGAGCTCCTGGCTCAGGCCAGGAAGGGACAAGAGAGTCCCTATTTTTAAATTTTTGCTTATCTGTATTTACTTTCCTTTGGCTTATCCGTATCCAATTTTTCCTCAATGAAAATGTATTACTTATACAAGGACAAAATCACTTAGTTTTTACACAACCAATTAGAATATCGCAAAGAACTCAAAATTACATCACATTTTGTAATGTAAATGTGATTTTACATTTACATTTGGTGGGGGGATGAGGATTTAGAAAAATGTAGAGTAGGGAAGACCTAAAATTTTTTTCAGTAAATTAGGACTAAGGAAAGACTACTCATATTGTGGGATATGAAATGTCTCAGTCTAGCATACAGCCCACCAGTGTTCCAGAGGCATAGATTATGAACCACAGGAACTGCCTGGCTTTCTAACTTTGAACCAAAAACTGGAAACAGCTAATATCAAGGCTAGCAGTCCCTAGATGCATAGTTAATGAGGTACTCTGAACAGAATGGCATATGTGGTGTAATGGAAGGATGAAAGCCTCACATAAAGAACAGGTATTTTTCTAATTCTGGAATATAACTAAATTTGGCTTATATTTCACTACTGCACATCAGTGTCTCTTTTCACATCTGACAATACCAATTTCTGTGGTGTTTATGTTATGTTCTAGCACAGTGCTAAGATAAGGTATCCTTGCTATTTTTTCAAGTGATTATCACCATTCTTTATGAAGATTAAGATGCCACCTTAGGCCATTTTTCCACTGAGAACACACTTCTGATATAAAGAGCTGTTTGGACTCAAAAAATCGAATTATTGATTTCTTCACGAGTCTCCCCTTAGGGACATGGGCATACCTGTATTTATAAGGAATAAAGATAGAGTAATAGGTGAACTGAACCTATTGGCCAAAGAACACAAGAAAAGTGTTACCAGGGTCTCCATCAACCTCAAAATAAAATAAAAACAAAAAGGCCATACATACAATAAAAGCCCTATGGTCTTAAAAAAAATTTATCAAACTTCCACTTACCCTCCTGAAACACTCAACAGAGCTCACTGAACGACATTAAGGCCAACCATGGAATACAGTTGGTTCATTCAGTGATGAAAGGGTAATCTTTCCCCAAATGACAAAAGTCTGCAGGATCCCAGAGGCCAAGCCTACTCTCTAGTAGCTGGCCCCACAACAAACATTAAGGAACCACATGATTAAATGAGTTTAGTTTTAAAGCAGTCACGTTGGGACTTCTCATTTGCCTTGTGCTTTTGTGCAAAACATTCCTTAATCCCCTTTAAAATTTCCTTCAAAATGTATAGCATTGTTTTCCTGAAAAGCCCTCAGTTTAAGGTGAAAGCTTTCTTCTAAGAACCTAACTCCTACTGGTCTCAGAATCCCTAGGGGAGCCTGTCTTTACCCCCACCATCTTGACTGGCTCCCATGACACTCTCCCAAGGCCCCTAACTTGCACCAGTGCAACAGGCACCACTGGGTTTTGAATTCAGGAGGGAAGTGGCTGCTCTGTCATGTTCACAAAGCTTTTCCAGGCCCTGGAATACTGCTGACACTCAAATATTTACTTAATAAACCAGTGAATTACTGTAGGCCAGAGTTATCCAATACAGTAGCCACCAGTCTCTTGTGGCTTTTGAGCATTTGAAATGTGGATAATGCAACTGACAAACTGAGCGTTTAATTTAATTAAATGACCACAAGACTCTGGCCTGCCTTTGCAAGAGGGCAAGGCCTAAGTTGTTACTTGAAAAGTCAACACTTGCACATATATACATATTTTAAACAGCAACACATTGGTTATGCTCCCTGCTCTGAGTATTAAAAGTACTTTAGTTGGGGCACAAAGAATTTAATTCTACATTTTAAGTCATTTTGAAGATCCAGGCACACACTTTTATAAATTTTGTCAAAATTCAACCCCACTCCTACTGATTTGCAACTACACAGTACTAGCGAAAATGTCTGAAATTAACAACTCTTCAAAATTTGAGCACAAGCTTTACAGTGTTTAGAGTCTTAACCGTTCAATACATCCTAGCACGTGGCCAACACAAAATGTCTGACTGGGTGGAAAGGACGACCGTTGATCAAACCTCAACATTAAATCCCCGGGGACGAGAAGAGATGCCCACCCCATGTGGTTCTCCAAAGACGCGAGGGGCTGCCACGCGGTGTGGCCCTCGTCGACCTCATTTGCTTTGACCTCACGTTCCCTCGAGCACACCAGCTTGACCGGGGTTGACAATTCCCACAAGTTGGCAACTTGTTACCCACAGCTACCTGACTGCACGAAACCCAACCGAAGCGGGGTGGTTGGGCTTGCCCTGGGCTTACCCACGGCCAGGGAATGCCACTCACCCAGGGACGGGGACTGGCGGAGGCGCGGCCTCCCTGCGGGGAGGGCCAGGAAACATGGCCTCGCGCCCGGCTGCTGGAAACCGCTCGCGAACGCGGGGCGAACATGGATGAAGAGGCGATTCTTAAAGGCCCGCCGCTCACGCAACCGCGGCGGGCGAGTGCCAGCCACACTGGGCTGCACTCGAGCACGTGGGGAGGCAGAGGCCACCGAGGCCGCTCTACCGCAAGTTTAGCCAAGGCCGCCGGTACCCCCAGCGCTAGGCCGGGGCGGAGGCGGCCAACTGGCGTTGCCCTTTTAAGAAGGGGGAGGGGGCGGCAGCGCACTCGAGAGGAGATGAGTCGGCTGCCGCCGGAGCGCACGGCTCCCGCCAGTGAGAGCCGAGCCCAGGCGAGGCGGACGCAAACCAAGCCGCGACCTCGGCCCGCGGAGCGGCAGCCAGCAGCCCGCGCCGGGGGCCGGCGGGCCAGGCCTATCCGCCGGCTTACTCGGCGTCGGTAGACGGGCGCCCGCCAACATGGCGCTGTGTCGGCCTGTGGCGCGCCCGGGCTGGCGCGAGGAGCCGCCGCCCGCCCACACCGAGGGGCCAACCTCTCGGGCCGGGGCCCCCGGACTCCGCCGCCGCGGCAGTGGGGGAGGGCGACGCCGCCGCGACCACTACGGCTGGCCCGGACGGACCGGGTCGCGCTCTGGGAGATCGGGGGTGGGAAGGCCAGGAAGAGTAAAGTAAAGGGGAGCGAGAGAGATGGGGGAAAAAGTTTTATTTTTAGGCTTGAAAAATGGCGGGAACCGCGTCCTTTTTTCAAACTTGGCCTCGGGAGGGGCGGCGTTGCACCACCTCCGCCGCCCGGCTCGCCCCTCCCCCGCTTCGCGCGCGCCAGGCCGCGCCCGCTCGAGCCCCCGGGGCTCCTCGCCCCCCTGGAGGCAGAAAGACCCTTTTTCGCCCCACAAACCTTGCGTTCGGTCGGGCCGGCGCTAACCGCAGAGCTAGGCTGGAGAAGTCCCGCCCCGCACCGCCCGAGCCTCTTCCCCGGCCAGCCCGGGGCGCGCAAAGCCCGGCCTGGCCGGCTGCGGGCCCAGTCCAAGCTGGCTGCGCGGTTCCTCGGCAGGCCGGGCCTGCGCCTGGCCGCGCATCCCGGGAGGCTGCAAACATGGCTCCCAGCGTTACACAACCGAGTCCTTCCTCCCTTGCCGCCGGCCGCACGCACACGCTCTCCTCCGGGGAAAGACTCCGGCAGCCATGGAGCGCAAAGTTTTCTTTCCCCCATCCCACCGCCTTCCCTGGACGGCCGAGAGGGCTCGCGGGCGCCAAAGAGTTAATACCCGCGCGCTCGCTCCCCACTCTCCGCGCCCGTCCGCCCGCCTTCCCCATCGGAGCCCGCGAGCTGTGCCCTTCCCCGCGCCGGGGCCCCTCAGGTGGCCACCATTACATGCAAGTCATCGGGGGTAGAAGGTGCCCGAAGGGGGCTCTGCTTACAGCTGCCGGCGTCCGGTTCCTCAGCTCCAGGTGGATCCTCCTCTTCATGTCCATGTTTCCCTCTTCCCCCCTCTTCAACTTAACTTTCCGCGGCGGGGGCGGAGGGGGGAGAGGCGTCCCGGCCTGCTCAGCGAGGGCCGTCGGAAGGGGTCTGCTCGCGGCAGAGGACGGAGGCGCGGTCGCGGGCGGCGGACGGGCAGCCGAGCGGAGCCCCCGGAGCCAAGTTACTCACGGGAGCGGAGAGAAACCATGGAGGGAAAAGGGGGTCGGAGCGCAGCGCCGGTCTCACTACCGCCGCCTCCGGTCGCGGCTCCTCACTGCGCTTAAACCGGCGACGCGGCGCGGGCGGCTGCTCGGCTCGACTCGGCCCCGTGCGGCGCCGCTCGGCTCAGCTGCAGCGGCTGCACCAAGGACGGGGGCGGGGAGACGCGCGGCGGGAGGGGCGGGGGCTGGGGGAAAGGCGCAGCCCGGGGGACTGGAGCGACTTCCTCCCTCGCTCCGACTGCACGTGGGGTGGCTGATGTAAGACCTTTCTCGGGGGTTCCCCGTCCGCGGCGGAGCTGAGACCCCCCGAAGCCCACCTCGCCGCGTCCGGAGGCGGGTCTCCGGCCCACGCTGGGACTTTGGCCGGGAAGGCTTGGGGGAGGTTTTACAGTCCCGCGTCTAGGGTCCGGAAAGCCAAGTCGGTCGGTGGGGGGCGACCAAGCAGCCAGACGCCCGCGAGGGCGGGAGACGTGAAGAGAACGCTGGACGGGGGCTTTCGGGTTCACCTTTCGCTTCCTCACACAGTGGGGGCCACCAGCCGGAACCCCGCCGTCTCCTTAGCCCGATGGTGGTGGAAGGGTCTCGAGAACCCCATCAGGCCCGCGTGGTTGCGCGTGGCACCGGGCGGAATCGGCCTTCGTGGCCGGCGAGGATGAGGGTTGCCCCCGCCGCTTGCCCAAGAAGCCACAGAGGAGACCCAGCGTCCCTGAGTTCAAGAGGGTCTCCCTTTGTTTTCTAACATTTAAATATAGACGAGGAAGGCATCAATTAGCATTTCTAATGGGGCCTCGGAGTTTCACTGGTTTTCCTGCAGACTTTTATCTCATTTGTTCCTTAGGGCATTGCCCGCTGTGAGGTGTGTGAATTCTTAAAGGTCTCCGTTTCCGATGAAGCTTGGCAGGTAGTCTTTGTAATGGCTTGGCTCAGAAAGCACCCTGAGAGTCAGGGTTAGAGCACCAAGTTTGCTTTGCAAAGACCTCTGGGGATTAAGGTAATGGTATTTTCGGCTTAAAATAAGTAAATATGTCATGTGGCATATCAGATATCATCTTAATTCTAATATAGACAAGAGGCTCCAAAGATTGAAAACATGAATGAGTATGAATAGAGAATAACTTAGACCCTGTGCATAACCTAAGGTCTTTTAGCGTTAAGAGAGACTTCCCCCACTCCCATTTTGCCTAAGTTCATTTTGTGCAAACCACTTATATCAATTCTTGAAATATTGAATGAATTAAAACTTCAAAGCAAAAGAAAGTTTTAGAAGTATTATGGGAGAAATACAAAAACTTCCTAGAAAGTTGTTTCCTGAGTCTTGTATTCAAAATGTTAGTTTCAGCAGACAACTCTGTGGGGGAAAATGGTGAGGGAAGTGCTCTTCAGGATGTCCCAGGAAGCCTGTAACTGTAAAGTTTTTAATAGCACAGGGGCATAGATGAAAACTAGCAAAACAGTTGCATAAGCTTACAAGCAATGGTTGAGCATCCACTTTTAGGGCTTGTTATGTTCTTTCTCATTTAATCCTCAGACAACCCTGTGAAATAGATTGTATTATATTCATTTTGCAGGTGAGGAACTGAAGTTCAGAGGCCATAAGCTGCATGGCCAACAAGAAGTGGAGCCAAGGTTTAAATCCAGATGGGTCTGACTCCAAAGCCTGCCATCTTTTCTGCTACACCATTAGTCTGACTGGAATGAAGTCATAGCATGGGAGCCTCCATTGGAACAGTACGTTGAGAAGCGTTGTAGAGGGCTTTTCATACCAAACAGCATGGAGGCGCCGTCTAGAAGGTAAAGGGGAGATGCTGAAGGACACTGAAATGTGGTAGCTGTGTGCTAGAGAGTGGGAACCTAGAGGCTCGCCAGGGAGCTGTATTGATTGTTAGGGAGAAACAGGGCAAATCTTGGGATCCTGTCCTCTTTTTTATGACCAACTCAAGGGTATGAAGGACTCTCCCCATGATACATAGCTCACAAGACAAATTTGTGTTTTATAATGTTAAGCTACAAAGTAACTAATAAACATAGCCACAATGTGTAGCAAATAAAAAGAAAGCAAAAGAGCCAAAGAAGGAGAGACTACAGACCCAATACTGTCCCTCTGACACAGCCAGTGTTGGCATGCACCTCTGTGAACAAAGAGCATGTGTTCCAGTGACATGCTTCTTTGTCAGGGGCTTCACTGCCAGAGGCATAAATAACACAGGCAGAGCAGGGTGTGTCTCACTGCCCTGCCAAAGTCTTCCACTGGACTGTCCACAGGGCTGAAGGGGCTCTTGTCACAGTGCCCTGGTTTTGAATATTGCTGTACTTAGCATCACTCTGGTATGTGTCTGAAAAGATGCATATGATAAAGAAGTAGAATATAGAATTATATCTAACTGGCATCTATTATCATATTTTTGGATTTATGGATTCTGAACAAGGACTGGAGGGGAGTAAGGAAAAGTGAAAACAGCTTAGTTTGTTAGGGAATCTGAACTGTGGGTGAATCTCTTTTTACTCCCATTGACGTTAATGTTTGTCTAATAAGTAATGAAAATATCAAATAATGCTCAGTTTTGGCACCGCTTTTAGTCTTAAAACTGCTGGTTAATCAGAATATGTGTATATTCCATTAAGCTCAAAAACATCTGAGAACACTGAGCTAGTCTGTAACTCCTTGTACCTGCTTTCCACCCCACTGCCTCAGCAACATCATCAGATGACCCACTGTGTGGCTGTGAACATACTTCAATAAAAATTAAGATGAGAGACAGCCCCACTCAGGCATTGGTTTAACTGGTCCTGAAACCAGTTTAGCAAACTGGGCACATTTTCTCTTTAGTAAAGATAGTCTATGAAGCTGATATATAATATAGGGTGAGGAAATCCTTACTCTTTAAATACTAACTACTTTCCATTCATCTCCTCCTCTCCCATGCCCATGTGCATACACTAGTAAATCAGCCCTTTGAGTTTCCACACATGGTATGTGTACCCGTTACGCACTTAGGAGTTGGCAACACATAGGAGTTGTTGAAGGATCTAAATGCTCAACTAGACTGTGAGCTCATAGAAACATTTCTGGATGATACGAATGTAGAGCAGGAGCCTGGGGCAATCTTTAGAATATAGGTGCTCTGTAAATGTGTTTTATGTTGAAAATAACATCACATGTACTCAAAAATACTATCTAGGCAGCTGAGATTGTTGAGAGAAAGGAAAAGAGAGACACACAAATAGGTGAAAATGGGTTAAAGGATGAGATCCTATTAGTCTCCAGATGGGAAAAACAGAGGAGGGGAGTGTCAGGTATGTAGGCAGCTGCTGGTCCAGTAAGAGGCCCCTGCCAAGGGAACCAGATTCCTTTCTGCTTTGTGAGACAGCTGTGGGTGCTAGGCCTTCCTGGGGCAGGAAGGAAGAGCTATGGCTACCAAGAGTCAGGTTCAGTATTTATGAAGCACTATCCTCTGCCAAGTACTGTGCTTGGTACTTTCATGTACACTGCATCTCAGTTAATCCTGGCAACAGCTCACTAGGACAAAACTCTAATCCCCTTTTACTGTTTAGGAAACAGGTTTATCAAAGCCAAGTACAACTCGCATAACTAGTAAGAACCTGGATTTCTCTGTCATTCAGGTCTCACTGTAATTCATTCTCATCACTTTGATCCTCTAGTCTCCACAACTACTACTGAAAAAACTTTTGGTTTGTCTGCTTTAAGAAGATTTATGTTCTCACTGTGGGGAAAAAGTAAAACACACACACACAAAATAAAATTTAAAAATTAAATTCCTACCATTGAGACATATCTACTGTTAAGATGTATATCCTTACAGCTCACCCTGTATATTACCCATATTTAAATATATATATATTGAGATCAGATTGAAGATTATTTTTTTGCTATTATTAAAATACAATTACATGAGCAACGTTATGGTTACTAGACTCCCCTATTATCAAGTCCCTACCACATACCCCATTGCAGTCACTGTCCATCAGCGTAGAAGGTTGTTATAGAATCACTACTTGCCTTCTCTGTGTTATACTGCCTTCCCCTTTCCCCCCACCCCACCCCCACCCCCACTACATTATGTGTGCTAATTGTAATAGCCCTTTTTCCCCCTTAACCCTCCCTTCCCACCAATCTTCCCCAGTCCCTTTCCCTTTGGTAACTGTTAGTCCGTTCTTGGGTTCTGTGAGTCTGCTGCTGTTGTGTTCCTTCAGTTTTTTCTTTGTTCTTATACTCCACATATGAGTGAAATCATTTGGTACTTGTCTTTCTCCACCTGGCTTATTTCACTGAGCATAATACGCTCTAGCTCCATCCATGTTGTTGCAAATGGTAGGATTTGTTTTCTTCTTATGGCTGAATAATATTCCGTTGTGTATATATACCACAACTTCTTTATCCATTCATCCACTGATGGACACTTAGGTTGTTTCCATTTCTTGGCTATTGTAAATAGTGCTGCGAAAAACATAGGGGTGCATATGTCTTTTTCAAACTGGGCTGCTGCATTCTTAGGGTAAATTCCTAGGAGTGGAATTCCTGGGTCAAATGGAATTTCTATTTTGAGGTTTTTAAAATGTTTTTTTAATATAATTTATTTTGGTATCATTAATTTACAATTACATGTGCAATATTATGGTTATTAAACTACCCCTTCATCAGGTCCCCCCCCCACCAACCCCATTACAGTCACTGTCCATCAGCGTAGTGAGATGCTGTAGAATCACTACTTGTCTTCTCTGAGTTGTACAGCCCTCCCCGTGCCCCCCCAACATTACATCTGCTAATCGTAATGCCCCTTTTTCCCTCTTATCCATCCCTTCCCACCCATTTTCCCCAGTCCCTTTCCCTTTGGTAACTATTAGTCCGTTCTTGGGTTCTGTGAGTCTGCTGCTGTTTTGTTCCTTCAGTATTTTTTCTTTGTTCTTATACTCCACATATGAGTGAAATCATTTGATACTTGTCTTTTTCGGCTTGGCTTATTTCACTGAGCATAATACCCTCTAGCTCCATCCATGTTGTTGCAAATGGTAGGATTTGTTTTCTTCTTATGGCTGAATAATATTCCATTGTGTATATGTACCACATCTTCTTTATCCATTCATCTACTGATGGACACTTAGGTTGCTTCCATTTCTTGGCTATTGTAAATAGTGCTGCAATAAACATAGGGGTGCATCTGTCTTTTTCAAATTGGTCTGCTGCATTCTTAGGGTAAATTCCTAGGAGTGGAATTCCTGGGTCAAATGGTATTTCTATTTTGAGTTTTTTGAGGAACCTCCATACTGTTTTTCACAATGGTTGTTGAAGATTTTTTTTGAAACTTTTTTCCATCAACCATTATGATAGTGAGTTAATACTCATGATAAATATGAGTATTACTTTGCTCAATGTTTTTACCTCTTTAGAAAAGGACCCTAATGAGGTGGGAATCCCATTCCATCACTGGCTCTGTGCTTTTGGACAAATCACATAACCTCTCTGAGCCTCAGGCTGCTCATTTCAGGCTTGTTATGAGGCTGAGAGGATTAGACATGATCATGTGGGTGAAGTCCCGACCTGGAAATTGCCTGGCACTCTCCTCTGTGCCCTGGCCACAGGCACCTGCAAGCCTGAATCCCTCCCTTGTCCTAAGCAAAAGCCCAGGGCTTGCTGGCCTCTGCAGGAGCTGTTGAAGTTCTGCTGTGGCCATCAGTCCTCCACATCTGTTCCATGCCCTTCATCTCCTGTAGTTGACTGAGGGAAGGGCTCACCCCAAATCAGGGTAAGTTGACTTGGTTGACTCTTAAATGGGGTGGACTCATTTTCTGTTTGACACAGTCTTTGGTCTCATGAGAACTGGGAATGTGCTCCTGATCTAGACTGGAAAATATCTGGCCCACAGTGTTAGGCGTCTCTCTTCATAATCAGACAATGTGCCCACCAACTGGGCCCTCTCCTACCTCACAGGGATTTCCTTGTCCACACAGAACTAAGACTGATCCAAGAGTCCTGCTTCTGCTGACTGAATTCTCCCATCTGTTCTCAAGCTTACTTTGCCAGCTCCTGCCTGCCATGGGCCCCTCAGTGAGAATGCAAGGTAGACCTCACTTACTCTAGACTCTGACACTACTGAGGTTATGTGCCCCCTAATATGCTAGTCTCTTATTTTGGTAAAGGCCCAAAGTCCCAGATACCCTCACCCTCTACTTCTTCCTTGAGAAGCAGGGCAGTCAGGTCCCTGGTTTCTTTTTATGTTTATCTATGCATGGACCAAAAAAAATTGGGAACTATACTTAACAAGAAGAAAATAAAAATCCCAATTCAGGGCTAAGCACTGCTCACATTTTGGAGTCTATTCCTCCAGTCTTTTCTCTACACACGTATGGCACTTTCTTAAGTCTCAGATTGCCAGAAGCATCATCTCATTAATAACAGCTTTTCAAGGAGTTAGGGAGGGGGAACCCACTTATTAAATATTCTTATCAATTATAGAGACATCCTTATTTCAGAAATAGTAAGTAGTGAAAAAACATATAAGTGCCTAGGAACTGCTGTATATATTTTTTCATTTTTTTTCCAAGTGCGGTGATACTGTTACCTGCTTTTTTTCAGTTAACAAATATATTATGAACATATTTCCACACCATTGAATAGTCTTCTACAATATATATTCCTTAAGGACATTCTTCCACAAAATGAAAATAGCTTTTCTTTTCCTGAATATAAAGACAATACATATGCATGTAGGAAATTCATGCAGTGCAAAAAAGTACAAGGAGGAAAATAAAAGTCAACCAAACCCCATTACCTAGCAGCAACTACTGTTAACATTTCTGTATTTTCTGGGCTATCTTTATGAATATTAATGTATAAAATGTGTAATATATAAATGGAATCCTACTATAAATGGTGCTTTGTAACATGCTTTTATTTTTCACTTAGCAATATGTCACAGGGCTTGCTCCAAGTCAATAAATACAACTCTGCTTCATCATTTTTAACATTTGCATATCTCATTGTATGAATGTAGTGTAATTTATTCTTCTGGTCTCCTACTGATATTTAGGTTACTTCCAGTTGTTCACCATTATACATAACATCTTCATAACATCTTCGTACAATTAGGTACTTGAAATAAGTACCTGGAAGTACAATTCCTGAATCAGAGTATATATGTTTCAAATTTGGATATGCATGTCAAATTGCCTTGAGAGGCTGTGCTTCTTTTGTACCCATTAGCAGTGTATAAGACTTCCTCTCTCCCTCACCTAAACTAGGTATTATCTTTTTTAAATCTTTGTCAGTAAGTTTTTAATGAACAAGAAGGTTGAAAACCTAAGGTTGACAAGACAATTCAATGTGAAAATAGTAGTCTTTTAAACAAATGGTGCTGGGACTATATATATTCCACATGCACAAGAATGAAGTTGAACCTCTCCCTCACACCATATACGAAAACTAACTCAAAAGAGATCATAGACCTAAATATAAGAGCTAAAACTATTAAGACTCAGAAGAGAACATAGGGCTAAATCTACATGACCTTGGATTAAGTAAAGCTTTCTTAGATAAGGCACAACACAACAAACAGAAGAAAAAAAGAAATTTGAATCAAAATTATAACCTTTTTGCTTCAAATAATACCATCAAGAAAGTGAAGTGACAATGCATGGAATGGGAGAAAATATTTGCAAATCATATATCTAATAAAAGATATTAAATACTTGTACCCAGAATATATAAGGAAACTATTAGAACTCAACAACAGAAAGACAACCCAATTAAGCAAAGAATTTAAATAGACATTTCTCCAGAAAAGATATACAGATGATCAGTAAATACATGAGAAGAAGCTCAACATCATTAGGCATTAGAGAAATGCTAATCAAAACCACAGGAGATATCACTTCACACTCACTAAGATGGCTTTAATAAAAATAATGGACAACAAATGTTGGTGAGGATGTGGAAGAATTGAACCCTGTTCATGCTGGTGGGAATATAAAATGGTTCAGCTGCTTTGAAGAACAACTTGGCAGTTCCTCAAAGAGTTGAACATAGAGCCATCAATTTCACTCCTCAGTATATACCCAAAAGAATGAAAATATATGTCCATACAAAATTTGTACATGAATGTTTATAGCAGCATTATTCATAACAGCCACAAGTCAGAAACAACCCAAGTGTCCATAAACTGATGAATGGATAAAACAAAATATAATATATCCACGCAATGGGATTTTTTTTCATCCATAAGAAGGAATGAAGTAGTGATACATGGTACAACATGGATGAACCTCAAAACTGTTATGCTGAATAAGAGAAGCCAGACATGAAGGCCACATACTATATGACTCCATTTATGTGAAATATCCAGAAAAGGTGAGTCCGTAGAATCATAAAGCAAATTAGTGGTTGCCAGAGGTTGCAGGAGGGGGAGAATGAGAAGTGACTGCTAATAGGTATAGGGTTTTTTGGGGGGGGTGATGAAAGTATTCTGGAATTACATAGTGATGATAATTTGGTTGCACAGCTTTGTAGATGTGCTAAAGCCCACTGAATTATATACTTAAAGATAAATTAAATATAGAGCTACCATATATGTGGCATAGCAGTTCCACTCCTGGGTATATTCCCAAAAGAATTGAAAATATAAACCCACACAAAAATTTATACAGGAATGTTCATAGCAACATTACTCATGATAGCCCCAAACTGGAAATCACCTAAATGTTCATAAACTGAAGAATGCTTAAACAAAATGTGGTATATCTATGTAGAAGGCAGAATAATGGCTCTCTAAAGATGTCCACACCACAATCTCTGGAACTTGAGAATATGTTACTTTATATGGCATAAAGGGCTGTGCTCATGTGATTAAGGATTTTGAGATGAGGTGTCCTGGATTATCCATGTAGGCTGAGGTAAGACCAGGGAGAGAAAATCCCGGGGCAAAATACCTCTAAAAACAGAAATCAGTCAAAGGGAGAAGTTTAAAATCTGTTTATTGCTCACAAACTGCAGTTCAGGGCCGTCTCTCTCCCCTGCTCCTGAAGAAGCAAGCAAGCAAGCAAGGCAGCCCCTCCCTTTAAACTCTCAGGTTCAGACACGCCCTCGGTTGCCCAGGTAATTACCCATTGACAGTGGAGATGAATTTCTCTCCACCCCTGAGAATATGCAAATGCACTAAAACCATACTTTTCTCCACCCTGAGTGCCTGTTGATATGCAGATGTACTAAAGCCAGGCTAGATATTCTGGAAATATTACAATGTTACCCACAGCCAAACTAATCACAAAGGTCTTTAAAAGTTGACAAAAGATGCAGAAAAGAAAGGAAGAGGGAGATTTGACTATGAAAGAGGTCAGAATGATGTGTTTTAAGAGGGGCTTGACCTATCAATGATGGCTTTGAACATGGAGAAAGGGAGCCATAAGCCAAGGAATGTGAATGGCTTCTGGAAAGTGGAAAAAAGGAAGGAAACGGATTCTCCCTTGGAGCCTCCAAAAAGGAAGGCAGCTTGTCAGTACCCTGATTTTCACCCAGAGACACCTGTTGCAGATTTCTAACCTAATAACTCTAAGATAATAACTTTGTGTTGTTTTAAGCTACTAAATTTGTGGTACTTTGTTATGGCAGCAAATAGGAAAATAATACATCCATACAATGGAACATTATTGGGCCACAGAAAGAAATGAAGTACCAATATATACTATAACATGGTGAAATTTGAAAATGTTCTAAGTGAAAGGAACCAGACACAAAAGGCCATATAGTGTATGATTCCATTTATGTGGAATGTCTAAAATGGACAAATCCATAGAGATAAGAAGTAAGTTAGTGGTTGCCAGGGGCTGAGAATAATGCAGAGTGACTGCTAAGGAGTATGAGGTTTCCTTTTAGAGTAACAAATACTCTGGAGTTTGAGAGTAGTGATAGTAGTACAACTCTAAATTTGCACTAAAAACTACTGAATTGTACACTTCAGAAGTGTATATGAATTATATCTCAATAAAACCAAAAATTTTTTATTAATTCAGTAAGTTGACAGTGATATCTCATTCTTATTTTAATTTGTACTTGTGTAATAATGGAGCTGAGTATTATTTCAGATATTTATAATTTGGGTTGTCTATTCATATCTTGTTGGTATTCTAAAATTACTTATTAATAAGTACTCTGTATTATTTAGAATATTAACCCTTAGTCTGATACTCATTTTCAAACTGTTTTTCCCCATTTGCTGTTTGCCTTTTAAGTTTTGTTTATGGGATGCATATATTTATGCACACTGGGGAGGATGAGGAAGAAAAATTTTTAATTTTTATTTAGGATAAAACTAATCTTTATGTCAGGCTTAGAATGGTCTTTCCCACCCCCCAGATTTTATTAATATTCTTTTATATTTTCCTTTGATACTTCTGGTTTCATTTTTATATGAAATTTTTAATCTGTGTAGACTAATATTTTAATGTATAATTTGAGGTAAAAGTCTCATTCTTTATTTTTAATGGTTAGCTAGTTGTCCCAATACCTTTAGTAAATAACCATTTTGGCCCAATGAACATGAAATATGACTTTTATGACATATTAAATTCTTACATATTTTTTAGTCTATTTCTGGACCTCCTCTGTTAATTTATTTTTCTGTCTGTATCCTTACCAGTACCCATCTGGGAGATTTTAGAAAGTGGAAAGCCAGTGGATAAATGACAGAAGACTATTTTACTCTCTGGAGAAATGGGTTCAGAGCAGTCTGGACTCAGGACAACAGGCCCAAATGAAGGTGCATCCCCGTTAACCATGCAAAGTAGAGAATATACCTTTCAGAATGCACATGCTACCACTAGTCAGTCCTATGCTTATCCCCCATATATCTCCCTCTCCATTTCTTGTCTCTTTTCCCCCCAAAAGAATGTACTATCAGTCTATGTGTAGAATAATAGAAGGATTTCTGGTTAGTTGTGATAGATTTAACTCATTTGCTTATTCTACACCCTTCCAAATTCTTAAAGGGATTTAAAGATAAAACAGAAAAATTTCCCAGAAAGTAGAACAAAAAGATAAAAAATATACTAAAGGGAAAGTTAAAATCAAAGGATCAATCCAGGAAGTGCAATATATTACGACTAATCAGAGTTCAGTAAAAGAGAAAATATCAAATGGAGGGAATTAAATGGAAATCTATATCCCTCCAACTCCCACTCGCCCACTTAGTTCCAGAATGCTAATAGCTAATTTCTAAAGTCAGGAGGCAAGGATTCTTTTCTGGGGAAAGTGACTGATTTATGAGAAAATATTTAAGATAACCAATTTGTCTTATTTTAAATAAAATATTTTTAATTTCCAAGGGTTGTTTCTTGGTCCTTAATTGTTCCTTTTTCATACCATTCTATTTTTTTTTCCCACTGATGTAACATCTCTTATAGCTTTGAGGAGATAAAGTTTTATTCTGATATCTGAATTGCCTCCATTTTCTCCAGAGTTTCTTTTTACTAACTCAGATTTCTGGTTCTTGTGTTAAGAGTCTTTCCTGAGTATCTGATCATCTTTGAATATCCATCCATATTTATGAGAGAGGCACTATAAAAATGACTAGGAACTCTATGTGCAGAGACTAGGGGGCATCACTCCCCATGGTGATCAGGAAGCAAGCTGGCATTTTGACTGAGAGACCCCCAAATATCAGTATTTTAAATACATAACTGTGGATGATGAAATTATCAAGCAATAATATAAAACGAGTCCTTAGGTTTCCAGGTTGAAATAACCCAGCAAAGCATATTATAAAGATATCAGAAAACCAGAGGTCCTCAAAGTGTCCTAAGAGGGAAAAAAAAAAGGTCTTAATGAAAGGGTGAAAAATCGAGATGGTATGAGACTTTTCAATAGAATACAGGAAAGTGAAAGTGGAGCAACTGATACCTTCTGAGGGAAGCCTGAGGAAAAGGGTCCTCTTAGAACTTCATATGCAGCCAAGCAATCATTCAATAGTAAGAGTAAAATAAAAATATTTTCAGACATTTTAAGATCTCAAAATATTGACCTTCCATGCACTCTTTTTCAGGAAGCTATTGGGGAATACACTCCCACAGGGACAGCTATAAAGCAGACCTTGAGCAACCCAATACTGAGTGAACATGGAGACAGAGGGCTCTAGGAGGGATATTGGAGAATAAAAATGAACATTTCCTCCTGGGTATAACCACACTGAGCAGGGATTTTACAGCTCTGTTAGAGAAATGAAAACAATCGAAGGCAATTCCTAATTCCAGGAAAAATAAAACAGACATGAAATATACAGTATATTATCAGACTCATCTGTAAACATTATGCAGTCACATTAACATAAATAACCAATAGGGGAAGGATGAGGGAATCAAAGCTCTGTGGGAGTGAGGATGTAAGAGAGCTAAATTCCTATTTCTCATAGTGGAAAATCAGCACTTAATGGTAACAGTTAATGTCTAAAATTAAAGAATAATATACCCACATTATTTATATAAAAGGAAGTAAATGCCAGTGGCAACAGCTGAAAGAATTGGAATTGCTGTCTCTGGAGAATGGGGAGTGAAGCAGAGAAGGAAGGGCACAAGACCACTGTTTTGGCACCAAGCACTGTAGTTGGATTTGGTGTTTAAAACTCTGTGCATGTATTACAATGAAACAAATGAAGTTTAAAAAGCAAGCAAGTTGGCAGAGGAGGTTTTTGATGGTGGCTTTGGCTGCTGGGAAAAGGTGTTCTGCCCACAGAACAGAGATCTGTTCCCAAAGGGCTGGTTGTTCCCAGAGTGACAGAGGCAGATGGTGTGGGAGGCACCAAGGGCCTTCCTATCTTTCTTTTCTCAGGCAGTCTGCTCATAGAATGAAAGTGGGTATGATATAAGGTCAAAATTGGATCAGATTTTCTTAATGCAGCTGCAACGTGCATTTTAAAAGTGTAGAGATGTTGCCAAGACTCTGGCCCTTCATTTTTTTCTGTCAGATTTTGCATGGTTTTGGGAGATTCCGAATTTCTCCATTTCTATAGATTTTTTAAGCAAGCAGTTGAGAGAGGGCAGGGGGCTACTAGAAAGCCAGTGTTTTCACCAGACATCCAGGTTTTTCTACAACAGCCTGAGCAGGTCTCTCTCTCACTCTTAAATTGAACAATAATTACATACAGTAAAATGCATAGATGTTAAGCGTAGTTGGTGTGTTTGACAAAGGCATACATCTGTATAACCAACACCCCAATCAAGATAGAAACACGGCTGTCACATTCTCCTGTATCCCTCCCAATGCCCCATCAGAGGTGACCCTTATTCTAAATTACATCCCCATACATGTTCTTGAACTTCATATGAATGAAATCATATTACATGTACTCTCTTGTATCTGACTTTTTTCACTCAACATGATGTTTTTGAGATTTATCTGGGTTGTTAGGTTCATGGGTAGTTCATTTCTTTTCATTAATGAGTAGTATTCCACCTTATGAATATACCACAATTCGTTTATCCATCTTCTAAACAAGTGTCTTCTTTCTGGTGACCAGCCTTGCCCCTGAGCTAGAGCAAGTCTTCTTTGTGTGGCCCTTTTTACTAAACCACTATGGGGTTGTTTTCACTGGATGTATTATATGCTCATTTAGGTTAAAGCTATTTCTGCACGCAGAGTCCAGTTAAAATCCTGTGACCATAACCCACTTGTGAGGCAACTGAAGTCTGGATCAAGTTTTTTTGCTTTGAGAAGAGTAAGATGGACCAACAAGATAGATATTTCACAGGAAGACTTGACATGAGTTCATGACAGATTAGATGTACGGGATGAGGGAGCAGGATGAAAAAAGTCCTGTTTCAAGGTGGACATCTGCCTGTTGAGTCCCTCTCTTTACAGCTTGGGCCAGTGAGCCCCTGTGCAGGCTCTGTCCTTAGGGGATTTAAGGAGCCCTGTTTTGTGGCTCCACCTGCCTTTCAGGCCCCTAGTGCCTTTCATCCTGCTTCTAGTAGCTGAGCTCTTACCACAAGGCTTTTTAAAGGCATCGTGACTTTGTGGAAAGAACATTGAATGTGGACTCAGTTTTCCATTCTTTTACTCACTGAGGGTCTCAGTCTTGGTTTCCTCAAAAATAAAATGAGGATGAATAAATATCCCTGCCCTACCAGATCATTTTGAGAATTGACTCCAAATCTCTTGTAATCATTCATAAGAAATGCAGAAAAATCTCTCTAGGAGGGTGTAAGAGGAATGGGGGAAGGAGTAGGAGCAAAACTTTTAGTGCGTACCTTTTTAAAAACTATGTGAACATACTACTTAAAAAAAACACCCTAAATGAAATCAAACTATCCATACAAATGATTAGGCAATTTAGGCTACTGAAAGGCAATGGAGACCAGAGACTGGCTGCCTCCTATAGTGAGAATCTTGGAAGTCCATTAGCCCAGAAGACCTGTCATTGGCTAACTAGACAATAGGGAATTATTTCAGCTTAATGACAAAAAATGGGCTTTGGGTTGCACTAGAAAGAACTCTGCTGTAAGAGTAAAGAGAGCTGGATCCTGGTCCTGGCTTTGCTGTGTAATTTCAGTGGGTTTCTTCCTTCTCTCTGTCTCTACTTGTTGAATGGAGGAACAGGACTGCATGATCTTTGGGATGCTTCCAGCTCTGACATACTAGAATATAATGCTAATTCCTAAGCAGCAGAGGTTATCACGATGTGGTATCTGTAAAGGATTTGCTAGTAGCCTTTTATAGTTAAGAAAAAACTAGGGAATATTTTCACTTTTTATTTCCTTTGATACTGAAATAAATACCAGAGGTCATGAGTCAAGTGAATTGTATATTCCCGGAAAAGGAAACTGAGTCGTGTTTCAGTAGTACCGTTGGCTACAATCCCAATTCCCTTTGCTTTTGATATCAGGGTAAGGATCTATCAATGATATTTTAGGACTATATGCCACTTTCTATGGATGTCAATGAATAGGATCTCAAAGATCACATAGTTGAGATTCTAACAAGACTCACACATGAACTTTGGTGCCAAGGAACTTACCCCTTCCTGAGGTGCTTCATTCTATTTTTATATTGTTCAGATCATTAGGAGACTGTTCCTTAGGTTGAGCTGCGATCTTGCCTTCATATAACTACCAATCCTAGCTTTGCTCTCTGTGGCTATAAACTACACCTGTGTTCTCTCTGGCCAAGGTTACAAACTGCTGAAATGTGGGCCAGTATTGGACCATGTCTTGTTGCTCTTATATATAGCATTTTAAAATATCTCAATTAGTTTCTAAAATTGAACATCGTGAGTTTTTACATAAAATATTTCTGGTTTCAAAAGATCTATGTGGTTGCCTCCTCAATATGATTCTTCCCCTTTTTATTAATTCAAAGTTTTGTTCCAGTCCCTGTCCTCCTTGGGTCAGCCTATTGTGTGTTAGGAGAGGTTGATCCCACCCCCAGTTCTAGGATAGGGTATGTAAACTAGTCTGAACCCATCAGCATAGTCCCAGCTCCTGTCACCTTTACTGAATCAGAAACAAGCACTGTCTTAGGTTGGGTTCCTTGGAAACAATTCAAGATGAAGAGATGCATGCAGAAGGCTTATTGAGGGGTGTTCTTGGGGCACACACCTGTGGGGACTAAAGAAGACAGGATGGGCGTGGGAGAAGCTAGCCAGCAAAATAGTTGCAATGCAGTGACAACCAAGGCCTCAGCTGACCCCACCAGAACCTGGAGAATGGGGGTGGCCCTTCAGAGTTATCCCAAATAGAACTAATGGGGCCACATGAGCCAGTCACTGGCCTCAGGCTTCACCCCGGAGTGGGGGGACAAAGTACAAGGAAGTGGTTTTAAAGGGCCTAGCATGTGTGGGGGAATAAAGAAATGGTCTCATTAACATTTGTTAAGAATTGTAGCTATTGAAAGACCTGGCAAAGAGGAGAATGTCTAGGATTAGAAAACCCTTAAGAAGCTTCAAAATTCTGAATGGGAAGAACTTCTCATGTGGTACAATATGCAACCTTTACTTTCCTTTTTTGTTTTTTTTTATTGAAGTAAAATTCACATAATGTTCACCATCTTATTCATTTTAAAGTACACAATTCAGTGGCACTTGGTACATTCACAGTGTTGTGCAACCACCACCACTACCTAGTTTCAGAACATTTTCATCACCCCAAGAGGAAACCCTATGCCAATTAGGCAGTCACTTCTCCTCCTGGCCTCCCCTAGTCTCTGGCAACTACTTCTCTGCCTTCTGTCTCTATAGATGTGCCTATTTTGGACATTTAAAAATAAATTGAGTCATACAATATGTAGTCTTTTAACATTGTGAAAAAGTCAAAATAAGACCTTAATATTATTATGAAAATAATTTTGATCTTATGTTCCCCCTGAAAGAGTATTAGGATCTGCAAGAGTTCTGCAGACCAGACTTTGAGAATAGCTGGTCTAGATCACCCAATGTGTGGGGGTCCAGCTCCTCATTACAGCTTCTCTTCCAGCACGTGGTGATTATCATGTCTGCATGTTCATCCTGACATCTCCCCATCTCAGCTTCTCCTCTTTGTGAAAACTCTGCCAGCCATTTCCTGCAAAGTTGAGGTTAGTAATATAGCAATGGCTTCACATTTAAACTGCTCAAGGGAACCAAACAATCAAATGGGGACAAATTTTTATTAGTAGTAAATCTGAACATGGTAAAAAACTGTACTCCAAACTTATTTCCAATAAAATTCTGATCATTTCCTACCGTTATCATTATGTTTTGTAATCACAGTAACTACCTTTTTCACCCATGATGAGAACTGTCATGTACTTTTGAATATCAAGCAGCAGCCATGCCATAAATTGTTAGCCCCTTTCTTCTCTAATGATCACAGCTTATTTTGTTCTTCACGTATTCTTCTCAGAGTAATTATCACGCTTATTATACAGCATATTCAAATGTTAATGTGCACACTGTACTGACGCTATTGTGAGAGCCATTTTGCTCAGGAGCTAAAATTATGTTGCCATTCTGCTCGGTGCTAGAGGTTCTGTGCCTGAAACCTGTTTCCCACATGCAAGAAGCCAGGGTTATTTAATTAGCTTCCTGAGCTAGAATAAGAAAAGTCTAACACTTAATATAGGACCTGTAAGCTAAACAGGGTCAGTAATCAGCAGGTATAGGGCCTACACATTTTGAATTAGCTATGCATCACTGTGGAGACAATATTTGAGCAGACTTGCTTTGGGTTATGTTTAACATCATTCCTCCAGGGTCTCTAACAAATTCTGCTTCTGCAGATTAAAGCAGCAAAATTCACAATTCTGACAATTGGAAACATTTTCCTCATACTGAGCTGAAATCTCAAATTTTCACTCATTTGTTTCTGCTCTGCCCTCTGGAGCTCTTTAGAACATGTCTGCTCTCTGTTCTGTGACTTTCCCTCAGATACTAAGGACAGTGACCCTGGTCCCAGGTTCTTATATGACAGGTTACCAGTCTGTTTACTACTGTGGTTATCCAGTTTGTCAATGTCCCTCGCTTAAAAAAAATAAAAAAAAAGTGAGGCTCTCCGAACCTGAAACAATGATCCAGGTGTGGTCTAATCAGTGTGAAATAAGCAGATCTCTTTTGGATAAGAACTCTCCTTTTGGATATGATTCTATTAATTCATTCCAAGAGTATATTACCCTGTTATCTATCACTGATTCATAATCAGCCAAAACCACCAAGTCTTCTAGACCATATATTGGTGCTTAGGCAATTAGCTGTTTAGACTCAAATACAGGATCTGAGATTTGTCATTATTACATTTCATCATGTTAAATTTGGTGCAATCCTTTGGCCTCAAAATCCTTTTTTATATCCTGAGTCTACACTTTCTATCCACAAATGTAATCAGTCTTTCAACATTGCTATCTTTATATAAATGAACTTAAAAATGCCCGACAGAAAAGGCCTCAGATGGAGCCCTTCACTTAGTACCAGAGACCTCAAATCAAAATATGCATTTAAACAGTTACAACACTTCCTCCCCACCCCCAATACATACCTCTATCCCAACTGTTCCATCCTCTAACTCCAGTTATCAGAGAGGGAAAATATCAAAGAATATCCCAGGTTATAACTGGCTGTTTAAAGTGGCCTGGAAACAAAACTGAGGAAAAGAAGGGGGGGACTGAATAAGGCTAGTGAAGGGCCCAACATGGCAGGACAGGATTCCCTAAAGCTGCTTTATCTAGGCCTACACCCTTGGCACAGGTTGGGGAGGTATTAAGGTGTGAGTCAAATGGAAGATCCAGGGTTCTGCTGTGATGAGATAGAGATTGGAAATCAGTAACTAGGAAATAGAACCAAAGATGGAAGATGGAATATAGCCAGTTAGAGTACATTAAGCTGGAGTGACAAAGCAGAGAAGAACAGAGACAGGTGAGCATTACAAGGAGAATGAAGCAAAAAACGAGCATGCGAAACAGAATCTGGGCATGCTAAGTGGGCTCCAGAGCTGTGCTGTCCAATATGGTAGTCACTAGCTACAGGTGGCTATTTAAATTTAAATGAATAAAAATTAAATTAAAAACTCAGTTCCTCAGGCACATAGCCAGGTTTCAAGTGTTCAGTTGCCACATGGGCCTAGTGGCTACCATATTGGGTAGTACAGAACATTTCCATCACTGCAGAAAGTTCTTTTGGATAGTTTGGCTGTAGAGCATTCTAGGTGTACTTCTAAAAAAGGACCAAACCAGGTAGGATATCATTTTAGCATACTTATTTTTCCTCTGCTTTCCTTCAAGACCCAGCTCAAATATCAATTCTTCTGGGAATTCTCCCCCAGGCTTGGTCTGTAATTATAGGTGAGAGGCAGCAGAGCATTATGAGCTTACACAGTGTCAGTGATAATGTATGGAGCCACACAGGACTTAGTATGATCCTAGCACAGCTATTTCTCAATCCTAAATCAAAATGTGACCTTTTTCTACCTGGGGACGGAATTCTCCTTAACAAAGCAGTTAGCTTTGGGACTAAGACGTGGGGCAGGAACGATGAAGGAAGGGAACACTGGCCCAGCCGGCCAGATCTGCTGAATCCACCTCTGTAGCTGTAAAAATAATTTGTAAAAAAAGCCTTTGAAAAAAAAAAGAAAGAAAGAAAGCCCTTGACCTCCTGTCTACAAACATTACATAGGCCGTCTTGGCCAGGCAGTCAAGAGCTTGAAGTCAACATCTGATTTACTTGATGCAAGGTATCTTGTAACAATCTTACCTGCTGGCCCTCACTGAATTTTCAGTCTGCCTTCTTTCTCTTTTAATTTCCTGTGCCAGAAGCTCTTAGAATTTCTCATAATAAGAGCTATCAATTCTACCTTCTAAATCTCTCTAGAATCTGTGCCCTGAGTTAATTTATCTTCTCTCTCTCTTCTCACCCAACTCCCACACTGCCACTTAAATGCTCTAAGAACCTGACCTGACCATGACACTCTCCTCCCTGAAACCCTCACTGGCTCTGCATGACACTATAAAAGGCCTGCTTGGCGAGTCCCCGCTACCTTTCTGGTTTGGGATCTTTCCGCTCTCTGATGTGCAGCACACGCTCCAGCCTCCCTGCGACCCAGAACCAAGAAGCCTGCTAACATCCCTGTGCAGGTGCACTTGCATCTCCCTCTGTCTGATATGTCTCCCCGCCCCCATTTTCCCCTGAGGAGTTTCTCCACCCCTGTTAAGCTTCCATTTAAATTTTGTCCCCTCTAAGGAGCCTGCCCTGAGCCCTCTGACAGACTTAAATGGTCCATTGGCTGTGCCCAAACACTCAGGCTTTGGTCATAACACATCCTGTGTGTGACGCACGTGAGTCTGTTTCTCCCACTAAACTATGAGGTCCCAAGGGCAGGTGGCACCTCTGACTCATCTCTCATCCCCAGTGGGAGCACAGGACCTGATTCAACAAACACTTATTAAATGCTTGTGAGAATGAACAACAGTCTGTGCCATTGTGAGGCTCTACTGGGGCCAAAAACAAAAACTATGAGCATCTTCTGTGTGGTTTTCTGCTGCCATCCATGCTCCTGAGGCCACACTGACAGAGTCCTATGGACAAGTGGCCCTGGTAGCTGAGGATGTGGGGAAAAGCAAAAGGCCTGCAGCTGTTCCCACTGAAAGCCTCACTGTATGATGGCCATTCCCGTGGCAGAGGCCATGACCCACACAGACCCATTCCTTGTTTTTTTGTGAATGAACACAGGACTCCTTGGAGAATGCTCTTGTAGGGGCCCATTGGTGGGTAACTCTATGAAGAAAATTATGGGCAAGGGGAGAAATCTCTTAGTAGGATGGAGAGGGATGAAACATTGCTACTCTGACACAGCATGGGGGTGTTGCTGGCGAGGGAATGTAGGAGCTAATAGCAACATTTTTTATGTTTTAAAAAGTACCCTGTACTTTATGGTTACCAAGACATTTACACTCCTATCATCTTTAGTCTGTTATCCACCCGGACGGGAAGGCAAGACAGAACTGGGGTTGTTTTTATAGATAAGGAAACTAATACTCAGAAGAGAGGTGAACTGACTTGCCCAAAGTCATGTTTTGAGCAAAGACCCATAAAAATGAACTACTTTCCCTGGGTCGTGAAATAATAATCAGAACTAAAACAAATGGGGTTATGTTAAAAATCTCTGCTGGGTTTTCTTTTAACAAAATGTTTAAAATCAAAAACATTTTCTAGTAAATTGAGTCTATCGAGGACTTTTAGGCATTTCTTGGGAAACTTGACTAGATGACATTAAGGAGTTCTTCCAGCTATGAAATTCTATGAAATTTAGTGCCCACTGTATCCCAGGTTACTATAAAAGACAATTATCAGCTTGCAAGTAATTTCAAAAATAAAGCCCAGCAACCTTGTCTGACTTAATGAAAGGTCTCAAGCCCATTACTTACTTACTCCATCCCCTTGTCATCAATCTATTTTTTCTGCTCCTTCTACTCCCTACAATATGGCAACTCCATTACCTGATCAATTGTTCACCTCCTTTGTTGGAGATAACTAGGATTTAGAGCTAAAGACATAATGTTTATATAAGACTAGAAAGCAAAACTGTCATCATGTATTATTGAGATCTTAATTTAATTAAAGGGGAATTAAGTTGACTGGATTGGTGAAAGTTCACTCTATTTGTTCCTCCTCAGAGAGATGACTAAATCTATTCGGGTGCTGCATTTGATAGTGGAATATGAAAATAGAGTTTTCTCCATAGGTCAGGGTAGGTGTGATTTTCTAGAAAGGAAAGTCTGTTTTGGTTGGATAGACCAAGTTATTTAAGTTACATCTGACAAGATTCTCCCCAGCCTCCTTGCATGAGAATGAAGTACTGTATAAACTGAATTGAGTAAAAACAGAAGCTAATAGCACCTCTGTGGAAACAGATACCCTATCTATCTTGTGATCCAAGAGTCCAAACTCTATCTGCTGCACCACACATTCTTCAGGGTGATAATTGCTCCTGTCCAATTATTAGTGTCTAATTTCAGTGATAAAGGCTATATCAATAATAGCATGTAACACCCTATTTTTGTTTTCGTTAAGAAGTCCAGTGCTCTTCAGATAGAAGAATTATGGGTAATTCTGGGAGTCGCTGGCAGTCTTTGAGGATGTCTATTCTGTCTGGATTTGTCTTAATTTCTCTCTTGATTACCAAAAACATTCTGACACTTAAATGTAACAATGAGATGTGCTTCTTGCTTAAGGCAGAGGGCTGGGGAGGGTTCACTCCAAAGTGCTGGGCCAGGCCTGCCACCTTCTTTTCCTCCAGTGGAGCATCAGACTTTGCTGTGTGACTCCCACACAGGTGTCTGTCATGGCTGAGCAAGGCTGGCTTCCTTAAAAAGAGATGAGAGTATTAACAATAAAGGGTGACAATACAGAACATAAGCACAAAGGAAGTCTTCATATTCACATTGAACTTGCCCAGGATACATGCTGATAAAATCAGATCTGAGCATATCCTGAGCTCCATCTGCTAAAGGTGCTCACAGCCGCATAGGAGAATACAAGGCAAGAAAGACCTGGCAATACATTTTCTGCTTGCTAAATACTCCTTCTCCTCCCTCCCCAACCTGGCTAAAAATACAATCAAAGTGTCATGCAAAAAAAAAACCCCCAAATACAAAAAAGCCTACCATTTGTTGAGCAGACTATGACAGAATATCAATTAGCTAAGTGTTTGGTATGCAAACATCCCCAGTGCTAACTCACCCAGAGGAGGACTTAGTGGGAGGGGGAACAGAGAGTGTCAGAGAATTAGGGAGCAAGGCAGGCTGCCTCCAAAGGAAAGTGCTAGAGCCAGAGCTCACGACTTTGCTGACAGGTGAGAATGGTGCAATTGCCCTTTATGTCCATCTAGTGGAAGCAGTTCTAGCCCAAATCACATCTCCCTCAGCTGGTTCAGGGGACAACTGTTTACTGAACATATACCTTGTGCCAGGCCCTCCACAGGCCTGTGGGCTGCACCATTTGAAAGGTTGCAATTCATCAGCAGTAGTCCCTTTCAGGCAGGAACTGATCTGGGTTATACTAACTCTAAACTCCAAGTCCAGAGGATAGAATCTGCTGGGAGCAGGGAGTTGAAGTTTCCAAACAAATTGGACTAAAGTATCATATTAGGTTCTAGTACATATTCTATGCCAGAGTAGCTAAAACTCCAAGGGATGAAGAAACAGAAAATAATAGGAGAGGCTAGTATTCAACTAGAGATGTCACTGAGAGTAGCTGACATGCAAAACAGTGGGTCAGTGACAGGCCAGGAAGTGAGTTGGGTCTTTGGCTGTGTTCCTTCTGAATTATACACTGAAAAGGGCAATTTGGTTTGAGGACATATTTGGACATGATTTGAAAGTTCTGTGAAATAACAAAAATTCACTGATTAATTATATAGGCCAGTGTTTCCCAAGATGCAGTATGCATTCCACTTGAGGAAGTGCAGATAATTTTAGATGAAACATCTTTTATTTTAATAGTTCAGTATTGTATTTAATGTGTCTTAGATGAAATATGATTTGTTATACCACAAACCTGTGATTTCACAGGTGATGTTGGTTTTCCACATACAATGCTGATATAACATTTCCATTTTAAATACTTAGTAAAAAGTTTATTTGAAGAAAACTATTACAGGTACAGAAGATGTTACTGCAAGAAGCTTGCAAAAGTCACGAATATAGAATGTAAACAATTGGAAAGTTTGGGAAGTGCTTCATTAAGCCAGGGGATGAAGTAGATTGACTTACAGACAGAAGAGTTTGGAGTGTCAGACAGGTGAAGGGAGAACAGTAGAACTCTCAAAGGATCTCTATTCCAGTTCCAAAGGTCACTAAGCCTACCACCTAGCCTCTCTCTGGGTCTCTGTTTCCTTAATATAACATAACTCTAATGCCTTGCTTAGCTTTATTATTTAGTGGTTCTATTTTGCTTATTATTATTGAGATTATGAACAATCACAACAACAGTACAGTAAGGTCTGTTATGTGACGGAAGTTGGGTGTTTTGCCATGTTCCTTCTGACAGATGCTTTCCGTAAGTCATCATTCTTAATTTTCATCATAATCATGAAAAGTAGGTGTTATAATGCCCATCATGTGTATGAGGGAATTGAGGCTGGAAGATTTTAAGTAACTTGCCCAAGGTTACCCAGAACCTGATTTGAATGAACTTAGATCTGACTCCAGAGCCTATGTTTGCTCCTCTTAAACTTGCTGGACTGTACTAGTTAATTCCTAGTCACCCTTTAAAACTAAGCCCTAGATCACCTTTTCCAGAAATATTTCTTTGATGCCATCTCTGTCTGCTCTTGGTTAGATGTCCTTCCTCTGTGTTCCCTTAATTGCCTATGTATGCTGGTTTTTATAGTTCCCTTTGCATCACCAGCACCCTGCATAGTTTTGGGCACAGAGTAGTCAACAAATTTCAAAAAGAGGGAGAACATGAAGGAGAGGGGAAAAAGGAAGAAAGGAGAAGAGAGGGAGTTGGAAAAGGAAACACATTGCTACCTTATTTTCTTAAACATGAAAGAAGTAAAATTGAGAGGTAGGAGAGCAAGGTGGTTAAGCAAAAGGTCTTCCAGGTCCAAACCACCACTTACTAGGTATGTGACTTAGGGCACAGGGTCAAGGCCTGTGCTTCAGTTTTTTCATCTATAAAACTGGGATATCAATAGTACCTACCTTACAGGATGTTGTAAAGACTAAATGAATTATTAAATATATATAAAGTCTTTAGAACAGTGCCTGGGATGTGGTAAGTAGGTGTCCAGTACATATTGGACATTATCATTATTATTATTATTATTATTTCTGTGAAATTAATAAAGGGGAAAAAAACAATACTAATATAAAGTGAAAAAAATACGTACATTACTATATACATATAGAGCCTCTTCATTTTCGCAGTTCTACTGTTGACCAATGCAGGTTCATTCCAAGGCAGTTCTGAACAAAGAGAATTATAGCCATAGGATGCACAATATAATATACTTATCTTTCCACTTCTATGGTAGCAGAATTAAAAATGTCACTTGTATCCTCAGAACTTTTGGAAATATTGATACTAAAATTATCACACTCTTTATATTCTAAATTCAGATTTACTTGTTGTCTTTCACTCTCATTAGACTGAGTTCCTTGAGGGAAAGGACTCCTGTTTGATTAATCTTTATGTCTCTAATCCTTTACAAGGAGGATGATGATAAGTAAATGTTCAATAAATTTTTGCTGAATAAACAGTGTAGAAAAGATGTGTACCTGTGAATAAAATAAAAAATATTATGTGTTATTTACCATACAAGAAGTTCAAATCAAGTGTGATTATAGCTCAGAAAGGGGAGATCACTTCTAGGTTAGGAGAAAAAAAGTAGCAGAACAGAATAGTTGAATCTGTGAACTTCAGCATCAGAACATTGGTTTTTGAGCCCTAACTTTGGCACTTACGTGACCTTGGGACATAACCTCCTTAAACAAAGTTTTCCTTATCAGTGAAATGGGGATAATATTAGTTGGAAGAATGAAATGAAATAACATATGTAAAATGTCAGGGAGCATGTGTTTGCAGAGTGGCTAACTTGTCATTATCATCATCAAAGGCTTTTGTGATGGAGGCACTCACTGGATGGGCAGACAGGCAAGAGCACTCAACAGCCAGGAGGTATGAATCAAGGTCCTGTGGGTGTTTGAAAGAGTCAAGGCTGAACAGGGAGGGCAAGTGGCACTATTTAATTGGAACATTGTGTATTTTCAGGAAAGTAATGGAAAAGACAATTAGGAAGTTGGCTTTAAATGCCAGTCTGGGAAAGTTAGTCTTTATTCTGCCAGTAATACTGGAATTTTACAGGATTCTAAATAGTGTAGTGGTAAGTTCAGAGCCAGCTACAGGGGGATGTGCTGGCTGTTTGTACAGGATGGTCTGGGCAAGGTGAGGAGAGATGGAAGCAGATAAACCACTTGGGAAGCTTTTCCAGTACTTCCAGTGAGAAGTTGAGTTCCCTCTCTGGGAGGTGGTATGGGAAAGGAAAAGAGGGAATGAGCATGTGGGACACTGGGAAGAATGAACTCGTAGGAATGTGTCCTACTGGACGTGAGAAGCAAAGTACAGAGGCAGAATCAAAGATAATTCTGAAGGTTTAGAACTGGGTGACCAGGAACACAGTGTTACTATTCTAGCAGAAATAAAGCACAAAGAGACTGGCTTTAGAGGAAAGATGTATTTCCTTTTTGCTGTGCTAAGATTGAGATACAATGGATATTCAGGTAACGAATGATATCCAAGAGACACTTGAAAATGTGATCTTTAGAACTCAGATATTTATTTAGAAGCTATATTACAGAGGTAATTGCTAAAGGTATGCAGTTGGATCAACTGCCTGAAAGGTGGGAGTATGAAGAGAGAAGAATCAGGGAGTCATCCCTGGGAAATACCTACCACAGCTAGAGGAGGGAAAGAGAAGCCTGTGGAAGAGAATGAGGAGGAAATAGAGGTGAGCACATGACCAGAGAAGCCAGGAACAAAGCAGGTTTCAAGGAGGGTAGAAGTGCTCAAATGAATCATACACCACAGAGAGAGAACTGAGAAGGGACCACTGGGCTCGGCCACTAGGAAATCACTGGTGACTTCTGAGAGAACAATATGTAGAAGTTAAAACTAGATTGCCAACATGGAGTGAAGAAGTGGTATGGGGAAAAAAGGTAGACTGAGAGTATATTATAATTCAGGAAGCTCAGGAATGAAAGGATAGGATATGGTGGTAGCTCCAGATCTGAGCAGGACTGTTCTTCCCCAGATGAAGGGCCACTACAATTTATCCAGAGATGCTTATTGGTCTGTGCTTTAAGGCACAGAAAGCAATTTTGGTGGAGGAGGCTAGAGGAAGGACTTTGTAACAAACTAGATTGAACATCAGGTTACAGCCATTCTAAATTCTAGACCATATTATCTATATGTGTACAGCAGTGTCTGTTTTAGCAGAGACAGAACTCATTTATCATGCATCCACAGACCGTGAGAGAGGGAAACCAGAAATTCTCCTTCCCAAATTAGGAAAACAAAGCTTGATCCACTCTTTGAAAAGAACTATAAAGCTTAGAAAAAGTATTTTAGCAAGGAAGGGAATGCTAAGAAAAATAAACATACAATGTCTTCCCTTTCTTGACTTCTCCACCCAAATGCACTCTGGGAAAATGCCCAGGTGCATCATTAGAATGCTCTAATAATAATATTAACACCACCCAAGTTTGTGGCATATCTATCTGCAAAGTGCTTTTCATTTTATAAAAAGCTCTCCTGATCTCTTCTATCCTCACAGAATCCCCGTGAAGGATTAATCTTTCTCCATTTCACAAGGGAAGAAACTGAGGATTAGAGAGAATTCAGCAATTCTTTCCCAAACTACAGAGCCAGGAAATGGTAGAGGCCCATGCCCTTTGCTCTTTTATTACACGTTTCAAGTATCATTCTCAAGGTCCTCACAGCATAAACACTCTCGGTGGGTATGACAAACCAAAGTGTAGTAGTATTCTGACCTCCCTGGTTTGGGGGCTCTGTAATTATATCAGTATAGCCTAAAACAACATTAGCTTTGGGGTACTTTTATCAGATTATGTTTTGACCAAATGGTATCCCATACTTCCTCTTCACCCTGGGGCAGAAGTTCTTTGTAATAGGTTTCCTTCCCTTCCACATCTGCCCTGTTCAGTCAGGCCACGGAAATGCAGGAACAAGGCCTCAATACTTAAACTTGCTCCAGGTAGGTCAGGAGGCACAAAAGCAATTCTCTTCCTCAATATCTAGTTTGGTCTAGTAGGATAGGGTAAGGCCAGATTTGGAGGCTGAAGGCCCACATTCTAGGCTCAAACTATCAGTCTAGCTCTGTGATCTTAGTTAAATCACCCACTACTCAGTACCATTGTCTTGATCTGAAAAATGATGATAAGAATAGTTATTTTATAAGCCTGCCACAAGAATCCAGTGAAACACTTGTGAAAGTAGGGCCCTATGCTGGGTTTAATTTTCTACTGTAGCCAACTTGAAATTCTTAATTTTTGAAGGTGGAGCTCTGTATTTTCATTTTACACTGGACCCTGCAAGTTATGTGGCTGGTGCCACCTGTGTGCCCTTGGCCATATACAACCTCTCTAGGTTCCACAGTCTATAATTAATTGAATTGAATTGTTAGGGAATAGAAAATTCTCAATCCTTCTATTAGCAAAATTTGACACAGTTGATTACTCCCTCCTCTGTGGAACATTTTTTCCAGTTGGCTTCCAGGACACTATACTTTTCTGGTTTTCCTCTGCCTCACTGGATGTTCCTTTTCTGTTTTCTCTCTAATCTACTGGCATGTCCAAAACTAAATTCCTAGTCATCTCCTGCAAGCCTGCTCCTCCCGGGCTTCCTCATCTATTAATGGTAACTCCCTCCTTCCATCTGCTCCAACCAAGCACTTATCCTACTCTTTTGACTCTTTTTTAAATCTCTCACTCCATAACCACTTGGCAAGGTACTCCAGAATCTAACCACTTCTTCACTATTACATCACAGTCCAAGCCTTAATCATCTCTCGCATGGAATATTGCAAGATCCTTCTAACTGGTCTCCATGCTTCCACCTCCTCCCCTGTTGCCAATGATCTGTTCTCCACACTAATGAGAAAATTCCTTTGAAAATATAAGTCACATCATATCACTCCTCTGTTCAAAACCATCTCGTGACTGACTATTCAGTTCAACCAGAGCAGAAATACCCTACAAGGGACAACAAGCTACCTTTCTGAACCCACTTCCTACTATTTGCTCACCTCAGGCCATTTGCCAATGCCACTCTGCTTGAAATCTCACCCTGCACCCCAGCCCCAGTATCAGCTTGGCTGGCCACTCACCTCCTCCAGTTCTGCTAAGTAGTCACCCTATCAGTCAAACCTTTCCTGACCACCCTATTTAAAATAGCATCCTCTACCAACTTCTCCCCTCCTTCCCCATCCTATCATCCCCGCTCAGTTTTCCCCAGAGCTCTCATCACCATCTGATGTATTACATATTTTATTTGCTTATTGTTTATCTCTCCCCATTAGACTGTAGGCTCTGTTATGGCAAGGGCTTTGTCTTTTAATTGCTGTGTGTCTGGCACATAGGACAGAGCTGGTGAAGGACAGTAGAAAGAGTTCTGGAACAGATGATGGTATTAAGTATTATGAAGTCACAGCCACATCAGCCCCTCTGAGTGTATAAAGTACTTCACAGGCTGCATGCCCACAAAGCCAGCCCTGCATACACGAGTAAGAGCATTTATGGGGACTGCTGTGGGCCGAGCCTCTCGCTGCATTATACCATGGAGATAGAAATGTGAACCAGGACTGGTAAATACCCTCTCTAAGCATTTGTAGCCAGTAGGGAGGTTTCATGTGTATTTGAAAATAACTCTAGAACAAGGCAGCATTTGTTAAAAGTATCCAACTTTTAATGCCTAACATCTCACCCTCAGGTAACAACTCCAGAGTTTTTTACAGAGAGAAGGGACAATGAACTATGGCTTGTAAACTTACTGTGTGACTACTTCTGTCCCGGACGAGTTCTTGCTCTGGCGTGCTTTATCACACCAGGGACACCTTGCCTGACTTCTAATCTGCTTTGCTCAAACACTCCTCTGGCCCCCTCCACCCAATACTGCCCCTAATTACTGTTAACTTGAGATCCCACCCTCTCATAGTCCCTCCACATTCTGTTCCTAGATACAGCGAACATGAGCTAAGGGTGGAATTAACATAGGAAGGTTGCAACAGGGCATTAAGAATATAAATATTATTTCATACATTTCAATTAAATATTATTTCAAATATTTATTATAATAAAGATAACTATATCTCTCTCGATGAGCCTACAGTACACAGAACTCAGGACCTACCTCTGTCCATCTTTGTAGCCTGACTGTCTTGCTCAATATGTGGTACAGAGTGGGTATTCAGTAAGGTTTGCTGAATTGTGGAACTGAGTGTTATAAGTTCTGAGTAAGGATAATTCCGTTTAAGAAGTACTCTGTCTTCTGTAAGGTGCCCCAGAGGTAGTTTGTAAGGTTGTTTTATTGAGTTATCTTAAACAACCTCACCAGCAAGAAATAAAACATCTCAAGGGACAAATATTAAAATGCCTGTTTAAATGATAAAACAGTACTCTTTTATAATTTTCAAACTTTAATATGTATTAATGGTGAACTAGCAGAAAGAGAAACCAGGAAAACAATTCAATTCACAATTGCATCCAAAAAATAAAATACCTAGGAATAAACCTAACCAAGGAAGTAAAAGACCTATACTCTGAAAACTACATGACACTCTTGAGAGAAATTAAAGAAGATACCAATAAATGGAAACACATCCCATGCTCATGGATAGGAAGAATTAATATTGTCAAAATGGCCATTCTGCCTAAAGCAATCTACAGATTCAGTGCAATCCCTATCAAAATACCAACAGCATTCTTCAATGAACTAGAGCAAATAGTTCCAAAATTCATATGGAACCACAAAAGACCCCAAATAGCCAAAGCAATCCTGAGAAGAACAATAAAGTGGGGGGAATTACGCTCCCTGACTTCAAGCTCTACTACAAAGCCACAGTAATCAAGACAATTTGGTACTGGCACAAGAACAGACCCATAGACCAATGGAACAGACTAGAGAGCCCACATATAAACCCAAGCATATATGGTCAATTAATATACAATGAAGGAGCCATGGATATACAATGGGGAAATGACAGCCTCTTTAACAGCTGGTGTTGGCAAACTGGACAGCTACATGTAAGAGAATGAAACTGGATTACTGTCTAACCCCATACACAAAAGTAAACTCAAAATGGATCAAAGACCTGAATGGAAGTCATGAAACCATAAAACTCTTAGAAAAAAACATAGGCAAAAATCTCTTGGACATAAATATGAGCAACTTCTTCATGAACATATCTCCCTGGGCAAGGGAAACAAAAGCAAAAATGAGCAAGTGGGACTATATCAAACTAAAAAGCTTCTGTACAGCAAAGGACACCATCAGTAGAACAAAAAGACATCCTACAGTATGGGAGAATATATTCATAAATGACATATCCGATAAGGGGTTGATATCAAAATTATATAAAGAGCTCATGAACCTCAACAAATAAAAAGCAAATAAGCCAATTAAAAAATGGGCAGAGGATCTGAACAGACACCTCTCCAAAGAAGAAATTCAGATAGCCAACAGGTACATGAAAAGCTGCTCCACATTGCTAATCATCAGAGAAATGCAAATTAAAACCACAATGAGATATCACTTCACACCAGTTAGGATGGCCATCATCCAAAACACAAACAACAACAAATGTTGGCGAGGATGTGGAGAAAGGGGAACCCTCCTACACTGCTGTTGGGAATGTAAATTAGTTCAACCATTGTGGAAAGCAGTATGGAGGTTCCTCAAAAAACTCAAAATAGAAATACCTTTTGACCCAGGAACTCCACTCCTAGGAATTTACCCTAAGAATGCAGCAGACCAATTTTTTGCTGATGCACCCCTATGTTTATCGCAGCACTATTTACAATAGCCAAGAAATGGAAGCAACCTAAGCGTCCATCAGTAGATGAATGGATAAAGAAGATGTGGTACATACACACAATGGCATATTATTCAGCCATAAGAAGAAAACAAATCCTACCATTTGCAACAACATGGTTGGAGCTACAGGGTATTATGCTCAGTGAAATAAGTCAGGCAGAGAAAGGGAAGTACCAAATGATTTCACTCATATGTGGAGTATAAGAACAAAGAAAAAACTGAAGGAACAAAACAGCAGCAGACTCACAGAAGCCAAGAATGGACTAACAGTTACCAAAGGGACAGGGACTGGGGAAGAGGGGTGGGAAGGGAGGGATAAGGAGGAAAAAGGGGTATTGTGATTAGCACACATAATGTAGCTGGGGTGGGGGGATACGGGGAAGGCAGTATAACACAGAGAAGACATCTAGTGATTCTATAGCATCTTACTACGCTGATGGACAGTGACTGTAATGGGGTATGTGGTGGGGACTTGATAATAGGGGGAATCTAGTAACCATAATATTGCTCATGTAATTGTACATTAATAATAGCAAAATAAAAAAGTTTAATTTGTATTGATTTTGTAAAATGCTATATCTGAAAATCCAGTAATTATCAAGAGATAAATTACAAATTATGCCTTCCATTCCTACAGGACTCCCTTGAATAGGGACTTTCTGAGGTTTTCTGAATTTTTAGATAGAAATTTTCTTACAAGAAAGACTGAGAAACTTAAGGCTAGAGTATGAGGATCTAATTAAAAACCACAGTAAGTTTTGGTGGTGGGGACTTGGGTGTTTGTGATGTAATTCTCAGTACTTTTCAGCATGTTTTAAAGACTTGCTTCTCTCATATGTTTACAGTACACATACATTTTCATACCCAGGCAATATCAGGCATAAAAATATTTATGCTCTCAGCAATAAGTAAGAAAATTTGGGGCAGGTAAATCCTCCTTCTTGGCTTTCAGTTTCTCTATACATTAAAATAGAGGGAAGGGACTAGATGGTTTGGGGAGCCTTTCTACTTCTAATGCCTTAAGAGAGTCTAGGGAAGTAGGGGGTACCTGTTCACATTTTTAAGCTTTTCTTTTTTTTAATTGAAGTATCATTGATATAAAATCTTATATTGGTTTCAAGTATACAACACAGTGGTTCAACAGTTACTCATATTATTATATCCTCACTCCCACTAGTGCTGTTACTATCTGTCAACATAGGAAGATGTTACAGAATCACTGACTATTCTAAAGACTTTCTCTTTATAAAAGATTCCTTTCAGATTTTCTCTAAGTTTCTTTAGTGCATTTAAAACTAAGGCTTGGTTTACCAAAATCTGGTTGCTGTATTTTTTTATTCTTAATAAAAGCATCCATGACTTACTAAGCAAGTTCCATTTATCAGGCACATATAAACTGTCTTCCGTGGATCACTTGGTTTAATTATTCCAGTAACTCCATTAGGTAGATGTCCATGTTATCCCATGTTGGAGATCAGTAAATTGGCTCCCAGGCTATCTAACTTGCCTAAGGTCACTGAATTAGAGAATGTATCAACACTGGAATTCAAACTCTTCACTTCAGTCTGTGACTCCAGAACCCAGTTAACCCTGCATGTCCCAGACTGGTATTAGGAAATGTTCGGTGTTCCTTCCTTAGTTGAATAACCATGGTCCTGTGAGTCTCCTTGCCTTCACAAATGAGGCAACTGATTGGAAATGGGGTGATTCCTTTGGTTTCACCTTAATTTCTGTGGCATGAGGTAATCACATTTTCATTAAGGAATGGTTTTTGACCTTCCCTGGATAAGTAACAGTGGATTTCATTAGTTATCTTGAGATACTTGTGAATGATGCAGTAGGCAGAAAAGGGTTCAAATTTTTTTGAATTCCTCATTTGTGTTTGTTCTTTGTGTCTATTTAAATCTAACAGCATATATAGCAAGATGAAAAATGCCCCCTGCAGGAAAACAATATAAGATTAATTTCACATTCTCAGCACTTTTACATTCATTTTTTTTCACTTTCACAAGAACTGTGTGAGGTGGGCAAGTCAGGAATGATTTATCCACTTTGCAGATAAGGAAAGAGTCACAGAAAGGTAAGGTGACTTGTTTTAGGACATTGAGCTGGTTAGATCCCAGATCTAATGTTTTCTACACTCTGCCACCTCCGAATGTAAAAAGGAATAGCAGACTCAGGCACCTTTGGGTGGACAGGACCAAATGACTGCCGTACTGGAGGCTGTGCCATGCTGAGCCACGGCTGCGGGGCTCCCTGTGTACCTAGCAACAATGCTAGAGGATGAGGACATAGTAGCACCAGCCACGCCCTCTGCTCACACCTGCGCAGTGTGATAAAGACAGTAGAAGTGGCCAGCAGTCGTGGTTTTTCAACCAGATAAAATTTTTAGGCGGGAAGTTAAGTGACAAGTGAACTTGTGTATGTATATGTGTTTTAAACTGTTAGTTGCTTTTGATATTTTTAAAAAGGCTGCTTGTGAAAGTCAGACCAAATAGCAGGAAGATACTGCAGGAAGATGGATTTAGGAAAGGACCACTCTCGTTTGACACACCATCAGAAACCTGATCCTCTTCAGGAAAAGAACCATGTTCCAGGTAATGAAAGAGCTCTTAAGAGGTCTCTAGTGGCCACTAAGAAGTCTTAGTGGTTGTTGGGAAAAATTGGGCTATGATTATTTTCCTTTTTTATGGACCTGGCAAAAGAAAATAAACATAATCAAATTCATTCATGTATATTTAGATGGGAAGAAGGGGCTGTATAACTTCTTGAGGTGCCTTCTAGTGCATTAAGATCCTAATAAGTCAGAGAAACACAAGGAAATAATAAGTAATAATACATTTAAATGAAAGGCAATGAAAATACCGAATACTGGATGGTTGTGTACACAGCAAATACCCCCCTATGCTTCCATGGTAGCATAAATTTGCTATTAATTTTGGAAAGAGATCTACCTATTGTCAGATCTATACTAGTGCTTATTCTTTTGACTCACTAATCTTAATCTTTGGCTCTATCCTAAAGAAGCATTTCTCAAAATATTTTGCAGAACCCTAGGCCTTGAAAGACAGTGTCTTTAAAGTTTTTTGTGCCAAGGTTCCCTTTGGTATTCTGATGAACCTATAGACCCTTCTTGTAATAAATTTTTTAAATACATAAAATTAAATAAGAATACAAAGGAAACAATTGTATTAAGATACAGTTATCAGAATGAAAAATTGTGATACAGTAATGTGCCTATTTATACATGCATTAAATAGCAAAATTATATTAATAGTGGGTCTAATAACCTTGTATAAAATCAAATATAATTCAAATAAATGGTATTTTAAGGTATCTGCAACAATTGCAATGTGATATGAAAAAATCTGTAATTTCTTTTGGTGATGAAGTCACATACTGCTACAACTACTGTGGTTTGTTACCTATGTTATGTTCATAATGGAACGATATGAGAAAATAAAGGTATAATTTTCCCCATCCAAGTTCACCATTCAGAACCTCTGTTCTAAGAGAAAAGGTGCCATGTCCAAGGGGCATGCTCTATTTTGGGGGAGTCCCAGTGCAATCTGGCAATCACTCCACAGGATCTAAGAAGTTCTGTATCAAAGATCCATTAACTTTTCACAAACTTGGATGGTATATAACCAATTTTTTTGATAATTCCTTTAATATTCCAAAGAACTTGGAGAAACACCCTCCTAAAGAAAAAATTTGAAGGAAAGAAAAGCTGTATGTATGAATATGCTTATTGTTGTTTGATCTACAATGGCAAAAAATAACTGGCAACAACCTAAATGTTCACTATGAGTGGAATGGGTAAATGAGAATGCATCAACTTGATTAAGTATCATGTAGTCATTAAAGTTATAATTATGAGGACTATATCATGGAAAATATTTCTGATACAATGTTAGGTTGATAAAATTGTGGTATGCTATCATAACTTTGTTTAACATGGGGATTTAGATGGTGCAAGGAATAAAATGAAAACAGGTTATAGTAAAGATGGCAGAACATGATTGGATTTTTTTCTTTTATATTTGTACAATATATAAAAATTATTGTGAAGAAATTAATTGGTTGGTAGCATACTTATGTACAAATACTGAGTATGTATTTGTACAAGTACAAATACTTATGCACGAAATACATTTTAATATGTTTACTGAGTATCTTCTAGACATTCTTTGGAGGCACAAGGATAAATAAGCTGTTGTTCTTGTCCTAAAAAAGCTTAGAGAAAGACTTACAAACCTAGTGTAGGGATTCTATCATTTTTCTCGCAGACTCGTACTGATAAATGCCACAATTCATCACTGTCTCCTATAACTTTCATTTTGATCCTACAGAAGTCATTGGAACTTGGAGTTTGCGAAACAGAGAGCAACTCAGAAAAAGGAAGGCTGAAGCACAAGAAAGGCAAACTTCACAATGGCAGTTTGGGTATGGTATCACTGCAAGGGAAAAGGAACTAATATTTATTGAGCATATGCTACATGTCAAGTAGTGCTGAGCACTTTCACACACTATACTTTATCTTTCTAACAATCCAGTAAATCAGGAGCTGTTATCCTTATTTTTCAAAAAAAGGGAAACCACATCTCTGAAGGGTTAAATCTTTTGCCTAAAGTCATACAGCTAGGAGAGTGGTGGGAACAAAATTTTATCCTTGGCTTCTTTTAATTAAAGCAGCAGGCAGTTAATTATATTATTGAGAGGCCTGGTGTTCAATTATTCTTGTAATATAAACATAGAAGCATCTTGTTGGGAGCAAGAGACACCATGGAGGAGACTTCCGAGACTGTTCTCCAGACTTTAAATCAGTAAAATCCTTATCGAATGAGTGTGATTAACTCCCTGATGGAGTAAACTAAAATACTGTAAATGAGTGATGGAAGAGTTTGGGACTTCCTAAATCTCCAATCAAAGTCATCTGCATGTGATTTCAGGGAGGGCATACAGGACATGACTATAAATTAGGCAGCATCTAACTGCATCCATTTAGAATATGGCTGTAAAAACAGAGGTTGCTTGCTTGGAGATAGAGAAAAGGAGTCCAAGGAGCCAAGAGAGCAGCCTCCATCTAAAAGCCAGGATTTCTCAGCCTTGTCACTCTGGACCTGGGGGCAGGAGAATTCCACAGGCAGGAGGCTGTTTTGTGCATTCTACGTGTTTAGCAGTATCTCTGGCCTCTAGAAACCAATAGCCCCCACCCCCAATTTGACAATCAAAAATGTCTCTAGATATTGTCAAATGTCTCCTTGGGCAGGGGTAGAGGTGGCAAAATTGTCCCCAATTGAGAACCTCTGATCTAAGCACTCTTTTTTAACAAATTTATTAGGAGTTTGATTTATATTCCTTCATTATTGCAAAAATGATTCCTTCAATGACAAAGATGACATAGGTATACATTTTCTAGGCATCATTAAAATAAAAATAGCAATGCAGGTGTTTTAAGCACTCTTCTTAAGAAAGGGCACCTATCCCCCTGAGGACTGAGTCTATAGTCTGTTCTGCGACAAAACGTGTTTCTACAACACCAAGGAGCTTCATATGATTGATAGATAGGAGAATGATGGCAGTACAATGTGGAAATTGTTTTGGTTCACGACTTTTCCTAGTCAGAAGGAGCCAGAAGTAGGAATAGAATTAACACCTTCAGCAGGAAAGGGAAAAGCCTTCAGCTTGGCTGCTGCATAGGCAGGATCCTCTTCAGCCTGCATCCAAGACTCCCTCCCCAGAGAAGGACACCACTAGCCTTGCTCAGCTCTCCACAGGTAGCAGGTTGCATTTCCTCCTGTGCCTAATTTAGTGGCAGCCCTGCTGGCTCAGGCTGCCATCCTTATTTGTATGATCTCAGTGGCTGAAAGCCTGCATTTACACAGTTGGTCTTGTGCATTTTTACTACCCTGGAAGCAGCCTTCAGCCATAGTAAGCTGCCTGTCTGGCCTGAGTTATGTCTCCCACAATCAAGTATTTTTTGTTAGCATTAAAAAATAGCATAAGATTTGAGTCATTTGCCCAACTCTATTTTTCCCCCACAAGCTCTCTCACTTTTAGTGCATGATTTTACAGAAACTGAGGTTTTTCAGGAGTACATACATTATGATATAGGTGAAACTTCTGTACTCAGGTCCGGTGGCAGGTGACTGTTGAAGAATATCCAGTTAGCTCCCATCATTCCGTACTCGCCATGTAACCTTCTGATCATTAAGAACTTGCTACAGAGAAAGAGTGCATTCATTTGTCAGCTCATACATTCTTTGCTGTGTGACTTTGCATTTCTCACTGTTTACTTAAAAATTGGTCTTTAGGTTTACATATCAGTATCTGTGAGCTGATTGATGAGCTCTGCCCCAGTAAATAGAGCTGGTCTTAGTGTACTGACCAAACTGGGTTTCTGTGCTTGCTGGGCTGGGGGGGCCAAAGCTGTAGAAGTCATTGCAGTAGATGACACATTGGTGAGCCTCTTGGCAGCTGGCTGGCCATACTCTTGGGACATATCTCTGTACCACTGAGGGCTCTTCTCACTACAGCCTACCTCACAGAGAAACTTGAGTAGTTGCAGAGAGAAGCAACAGAGTGTAATGGTTATGAGCCTGGCTCTAAAGGCAGAATGACTAGATTTGAAGCCTCCCACACTTCTACCCATTTGACTTTGGACAGGTTAAGTCAACCTCTGTGTGCTTAGTTTTGTCATCTGCAAAATGGAGACAATAATAGTATCTACTTCATAAGTTGATATGAAGATGATATATAATAACAGTTTAAGCTACTTAAAAGTGCATGGCACATAGGCAGCACTGTGTTTCCTGTATTAATATGATTAATAACTTATATTTGCATAATTCATTTAAGTCACTATATGCAATTCTTAAAAAACCATGAAAATGGGCCAATACTATTTGCTCCCTTTTTACCTATGAAGAAACCAAGGCATAACCAGTTTAAGTGACTTGCCTGTGAACACACAGCTGATAAGTGATAGACTGCAGATTAAATTTTAGGCCACATAGATATATTAGTATCTTTTTAGAAAAACTACAAGGAACAGCATGGAACATTACTCAGATTTCCTCATATAGATCTTATTTAAGATTTAATAGCTAGGACAAAATAAGTATTTCTGAAGAATTCATCTACAGCATCTTTTAAAATCTGACAATAAAGGCTTCATAATTTATCTTGTTACCTTGGTTACTTGGAATTATACTTCAAAATGCTGAGGTGTTATACTTTTTAGATGACCTTTTCTTCTATGTTATGTTTAAAAGTTATTTTTTTTAATATAATTTATTTTGGTATCATTACCCTACAATTACATGTGCAATATTATGGTTATTAAACTACCCCTTCATCAGGTCCCCCCCACCAACCCCATTACAGTCACTGTCCATCAGCGTAGTGGGATGCTATAGAATCACTACTTGTCTTCTCTGAGTTGTACTGCCCTCCCCGTGCCCCCCCAACATTACATCTGCTAATCGTAATGCCCCTTTTTCCCTCTTATCCCTCCCTTCCCGCCCATTTTCCCCAGTCCCTTTCCCTTTGGTAACTATTAGTCCGTTCTTGGGTTCTGTGAGTCTGCTGCTGTTTTGTTCCTTCAGTTTTTTTCTTTGTTCTTACACTCCACATATGAGTGAAATCATTTGATACTTGTCTTTTTCGGCTTGGCTTATTTCACTGAGCATAATACCCTGTAGCTCCATCCATGTTGTTGCAAATGGTAGGATTTGTTTTCTTCTTATGGCTAAATAATATTCCATTGTGTATATTGGGAATGTTCTTCCTTCTTTAAATAGGCCTGAATTGCAATGTACTTTCCTCTTTATCCATTCATCTACTGATGGACACTTAGGTTGCTTCCATTTCTTGGCTATTGTAAATAGTGCTGCAATAAACATAGGGGTGCATCAGCAAAAAATTGGGCTGCTGCATTCTTAGGGTAAATTCCTAGAAGTGGAATTCCTGGGTCAAATGGTATTTCTATTTTGAGTTTTTTGAGGAACCTCCATACTGCTTTCCACAATGGTTGAACTGATTTGCAGTCCCACCAGCAGTGTAGGAGGGTTCCCTTTTCTCCACATCCTCGCCAACATTTGTTGTTGTTTGTGTTTTGGATGTTGGCCATCCTCACTGGTGTGAGGTGATATCTCATTGTGGTTTTAATCTGCATTTCTCTGATGATTAGCGATATGGAGCATCTTTTCATGTGCCTGTTGGCCATCTGAATTTCTTCTTTAGAGAAGTGTTTATTCATGTCCTCTGCCCATTTCTTAATTGGATTATTTGCTTTTTGTTTGTTAAGGTGCATGAGTTCTTTATATATTTTGGATGTCAACCCTTTATCAGATACGTTATTTATGAATATATTCTCCCATACTGTAGGATGTCTTTTTGTTCTACTGATGGTGTCCTTTGCTGTACAGAAGCTTTTCAGCTTGATATAGTCCCACTTGTTCATTTTTGCTTTTGTTTCCCTTGCCCGGGGAGATATGTTCATGAAGAAGTTGCTCATGTTTATGTCCAAGAGATTTTTGCCTATGTTTTTTTCTAAGAGTTTTATGGTTTCATGACTTCCATTCAGGTCTTTGATCCACCTTGAGTTTACCTTTGTGTATGGGGCTAGACAGTAGTCCAGTTTCATTCTCTTACATGTAGCTGTCCAGTTTTTCCAACACCAGCTGCTGAAGAGGCTGTCATCTCCCCATTGTATATCCAAGGCTCCTTTATCAAATATTAATTGACTGTATATGTTTGGGTTAATGTTTGGATTTTCTATTCTGTTCCACTGGTCTGTGGGTCTGTTTTTGTGCCAATACCAAATTGTCTTGATTACTGTGGCTTTGTAGTAGAGCTTGAAGTCAGGGACCGTAATTCCCCCTGTTTTATTCCTCCTTCTCAGGATTGCTTTGGCTATTCGGGGTCTTTTGTGGTTCCATATGAATTTTAGAATTATTTGTTCCAGTTCATTGAAGAAAGCTTTTGGTAGTTTGATAGGGATTGCATTGAATCTGTAGATTGCTTTAGGTAGTATAGCCATTTTGACAATATTTATTCTTCCTAGCCAAGAGCATGGGATGCATTTCCATTTGTTAGTGTCCTCTTTAATTTCTCTTAGGAGTGTCTTGTAGTTTTCAGAGTACAGGTCTTTCACTTCCTTCGTTAGGTTTATTCCTAGGTATTTTATTCTTTTGGATACAATTGTGAATGGAATTGTTTTTCTGATTTCTCTTTCTGTTAGTTCATCATTAGTGTATAGGAAAGCAACAGATTTCTATGTGTTAATTTTGTATCCTGCAACTTTGCTGAATTCAGATATTAGTTCTAGTAGTTTTGGAATGCAGTCTTTAGGGTTTTTTATGTACAGTATCATGTCATCTGCAAATAGTGACAATTTGACTTCTTCTTTACCAATCTGGATGCCTTGTCTTTGTTTTGTCTGATTGCCGTGGCTAGGACCTCCAGTACTATGTTGAATAACAGTGGAGAGAGTGGGCATCCCTGTCTTGTTTCTGATCTTAGATGAAAAGCTTTCAGCGTCTCGCCGTTAAGTATGATGTTAGCTGTGGGTTTGTCATATATAGCCTTTATGATGTTGAGGTACTTGCCCTCCATACCCATTTTGTTGAGAGTTTTAATCAGGAATGGATGCTGAATTTTGTCAAATGCTTTTTCAGCATCTATGGAGATGATCATGTGGTTTTTGTTCTTCTTTTTGTTGATGTGGTGGATGATGATGGATTTTCGAATGTTGTACCATCCTTGCATCCCTGGGATGAATCCCACTTGATCATGGTGTATGATCCTCTTGATGTATTTTTGAATTCGGTTTGCTAATATTTTGTTGAGTATTTTTGCATCTACGTTCATCAGGGATATTGGTCTGTAATTTTCTTTTTTGGTGAGGTCTTTGCCCGGTTTTGGTATTAGAGTGATGCTGGCTTCATAGAATGAGTTTGGAAGTATTCCCTCCTCTTCTATTTTTTGGAAAACTTTAAGGAGAATCGGTGTTATTTCTTCTCTATATGTCTGGTAGAATTCAGAGGTGAATCCATCAGGTCTGGGGGTTTTGTTCTTGGGTATTTTTTTGATTACCACTTCAATTTCGTTGCTGGTGATTGGTCTGTTTAGCTTTTCTGTTTCTTGCTTGGTCAGTCTTGGAAGATTGTATTTTTCTAAGATGTTGTCCATTTCTTGTATGTTTTCCAACTTGTTAGCATATAGATTCTCATAATATTCTCTTATAATTCTTTGTATTTCTGTGGGGTCCGTCGTGACTTTTCCTTTCTCATTTCTGATTCTGTTTATGTGTGTAGATTCTCTTTTTCTCTTAATGAGTCTGGCTAGGGGTTTATCTATTTTGTTAATTTTTTCAAAGAACCAGCTCTTGGTTTCATTGATTTTTTCTATTGTTTTATTCTCAATTTTATTTATTTATTCTCTAATCTTTATCATTTCCCTCTTTCTGGTGACCTTGGGCCTCATTTGTTCTTCTTTTTCCAATTTCAGTAATTGTGTCTTTATTCATTGGGGAATGTTCTTCCTTCTTTAAGTAGGCCTGGATTGCAATATACTTTCCTCTTAGAACTGCCTTTGCTGCGTCCCACAGAAGTTGTGGCTTTGTGTTGTTGTTGTCATTAGTCTCCATATATTCTTAGATTTCTGTTTTGATTTGGTCGTTAACCCATTGATTAATTAGGAGAGTGTTGTTAAGTCTCCATGTATTTGTGAGCCTTTTTGATTTCTTTCTAAAATTTATTTCTAGTTTTATACCTTGGTGATCTGAGAAGTTGGTTGGTAGGATTTCAATATTTTTGAAATTACTGAGGTTCTTTTTGTGGCCTAGTATGTGGTCTATTCTGGAAAATGTTCCATGTGCACTTGAGAAGAATGTGTATCCTGTTGCTTTTGGGTGTAGAGTTCTGTAGATGTCTGTTACGTCCATCTGTTCTAGTGTGTTGTTCAGTGCCTCTGTGTCTTTACTTATTTTCTGTCTGGTTGATCTGTCCTCTGGAGTGAGTGGTGTGTTGAAGTCTCCTAAAATAAATGCATTGCTGTCTATTTCCTCCTTTAATTCTGTTAGTATTTGTTTCACATATGCTGGCGCTCCTGTGTTGGGTGCATATATATTTACAATGGTGATATCTTCTTGTTGGATTGACCCCTTTATCATTATGTAATGTCCTTCTTTATCTCTTGCTACTTTCTTCGTTTTGAAGTCTATTTCGTCTGATACAAGTACTGCAACACCTGCTTTCTTCTCCTTGTTGTTTGCATGAAATATCTTTTTCCATCCCTTCACTTTTAGTCTGTGTATATCTTTGGGTTTGTGGTGAGTCTCTTGTAAGCAGCATATAGATGGGTCTTGCTTTTTTATCCATTCTGTTACTCTGTGTCTTTTGATTGGTGCATTCAGTCCATTTACATTTAGGGTGATTATTGATAGATATGTACTTATTGCCATTGCTGGCTTTAGATTCGTGGTTACCAAGGGTTCAAGGGTTGCTTCTTTACTATCTAACAATCTAACTTAACTTTCTTGTTAAGTAATTGTAAACACTGTCTGATGTTTCTTTATTTCTCTCCCTTCTTATTCTTCCTCCTCCATTCTTTATATACTAGGTGTTTTATTCTTTGCCTTTAGTTAGTATTTGGGTGGTCTGCTTTCTTTGCTATGATTTTATTTTCTCTGGTGACATCTTTTTAGCCTTAGGTGTGCTTCCATCTAGAGCAGTCCATTTAAGATATCCTGTAGTGGTGGTTTATGAGAGGCAAACTCTCTCAACTTTCATTTGTCTGGAAATTGTTTAATCCCTCCATCATATTTAAATGATAATCGTGCTGGATACAATATTCTTGGATCGAGGCCCTTCTGTTTCATAACGTTAAATATATCATGCCATTCTCTTCTGGCCTGTAAGGTTTCTGTTGAGAAGTCTGATGATAGTCTGATGGGTTTTCCTTTGTAGGTGATCTTTTTCTCTCTCTAGCTGCCTTTAATACTCTGTCTTTATCTTTGATCTTTGCCATCTTAATTATTATGTGTCTTGGTGTTGTCTTCCTTGGGTCCCTGTGTTGGGAGATCTGTGGGCTTCGGTGGACTGCGAGACTATTTCCTTCCCCAGTGAGGGAAACTTTCCAGCAATTATTTCTTCAAAGACACTTTCTATCCCTTTTTCTCTCTCTTCTTCCTCTGGTACTCCTATAATGCGAATATTGTTCCGTTTGGATTGGTCACACAGTTCTCTTAATATTCTTTCATTCCTAGAAATCCTTTTATCTCTCTCTGCCTCAGCTTCTCTGTATTCCCATTCTCTGATTTCTGTTCCATTAACAGTCTCTTGCATCTCATCCAGTCTGCTGTTAAGCCCGTCAATTGCTTGTCTGATTTCTGTATTGTCTTTCCTCACTTCCCTCACTTCCTCCCTCTGCTGTTACACATTTCTCTGTAGGTCCATCAGCATGGTTATGACTTTTATTCTGAATTCTTTTTCAGGAAGACTGTGCATTTCCACCCCTTCAGGCTCCCTCTTTGGGGTTGTCTCGTTGATTTTGGTGTGAACCATATTCCTCTGTCTTTTCATGGCTATAGAAGTGGTCGCTGGTAGTTGCCACGTATGTCAGCTGGGCTCTTTAAGACTTTAAAAAGAGAGAAAAGAAAAAAAGAAAAAAAAAGAAAGAAAGAAAAGAAAAGAAAAAAAGGAAAGAAAAGAAAAAACAAAAAAGAAAACAAAACAAAAAAAACAAAAAACAAAACAAAAGAAAAGAAACGCCCACCGGGAGTAGATTCTGTGGGAATGCTGTAGGTGGCGCTATTGCCCCACTATTCTGCAGCCGTGGCCGCGCTGCTCCGTAGGGCCCTTTATAGCTCTGCCCGGGGTGGGAACAAATGGGAGGCTGTTGATCTCAGTGAGAAGTGTAAGTACGGCCACGCTTCCCCCGTCACCAGCTAAGGCATCCGAAACTCCCCAGGACTCCCAGCCAGCATGCTGGGCTGAGTTTGCCGGGGCGATCCGGTTCCTCTGCTGGGCTCCTGTCTCTTTAAGACCGCTGAAGAAAGCGCACGCTTTTTTTTTCCTACCCAGGAGCCGGCTGCAAGCACTCTGGCGTGTTCCCCGCTCAGATCCTGCCCCTCTGTCTCTCCAGTCTCTGCTACACTGCGCGATGTGGGTCAGCGCTCCCCATGCAGATCACTGGGGCTGGCTACTTCGCGGGGTGTACTTCCACCCCCTCCCGGCTCTGAATCCTCTCCTCCCGCCGGTGCGCTGGGGTGGGGGAGTGCTTGGGTCCCGCCGGGTCGTGGCTCCGTATCTTACCCGCCTCTTGGAGTGCCGAGTCCTCTCGGGTGTAGCTGCACACTGTGCGCTTTCCTGTGTATTCTGTTCTCTCTTTTAGGAATAGATGTATTTGCTGTATTTTCGTAGATAAATATAGTGTTGGGAGGAGATTTCTGCCGCCCTGCTCACGCTGCCATCTTCCTGGAACTCGATAGTGTTAATAATAGTTATTTTTTATTGTCCTATTATATATATACCCTTTTTATATTGACTTCAAACTGCTTTTGGTGAAGCAATCATTTTACAGATTTTCATTATGGAAATTTTCAAGCCTAACAAAAGTAGAAGAGGGTACACATTTGTTAAGTGTGCAGAGAACTATAAGCACTGCAAAGATATCAAAGACCCTGGTTTTTGTCTCTAAAGAACATATAGTTACTAAAAGAAATAGGTTTCTCCAGAAATAACTATAGTATGTGGCAGCTGATGTTTCTTGCCTAAAGCATGGTCCCCATAATAAATCCTACAGCAGTGCTAAGCAGGGAGAGCATTTTGGCCCTGTAGTCTGTAAGAGAAGGCTCCGTGGAGCAGGTAGCATGGAACAGAATTTCAATAAGTTTAGAAAAATGATGCAAGGCTTATGTGTAGCACCTTTTCTTCCCCTGAGTTCATCTGTGTTAGCCATCTGTATTTGGTTCTAGTTGCAGTACCTAACAATTGGTCATTGGCTGCAATTTCCATGCCTATCCTTTCATCTTCTAGATCTTTAATCTACCTATTAATTTGGAGTAGATACAAAATGGCCACTAATGCCTTTCCACCAGGCTTTTTTACCTCAAGAACTATTTTTGTACCTTTGAACCAGCTTACAGTATATCTCATTTGACAAGTATTGCAGCTACTTAGCATTCTTTACACAAGACACTGCATTAGATAAGCAGGCTATATACATCATCCACCTGCAGGTTGCAGAGACAAGGAGCTGTGCCTGAATTTTGGATGTAGAAATGCAGTTGTATCAGTTTACCTAGAGCTCACACAGACTAAACCCAGAGAGACTAGTGTATAAATCAGAATGCCAGTCTATTCATTTGTAAGATCAATTACACATTTTCTGTAACTACACTTTAAGTATATGCTCTTCAACACATACATACACTCCACACTCACCAGAAAGGTTCCTATTGAGTAAGGTGTCAGAGACAAAAGGTCCCTGAGGGACATCCCTGTCCTGACAATGGAGAACATCAAGCTTGGCTCCTTAGCTTTACAAACAAGGAGATTGAAGTCTAGAGAGATTAAATGACTTGTTTAAGGTCATACAATCCTGGGACTTTACTACTTCCAACCATTTATTTTAATTCTGTAGCCCTGTTGATGACGCTAGTTTTGATCTCTCCACAGAGAGAGAAAACGCAGGCGGCAGAGAACAGGAAAAGGAAATAAAAGAAGCAGAAAGAGACAACAAAATACAGAACTGAAGGTAGAGCCTCAGTCACAATTAGAAAAGGAAATGATGGAGGAAGTACTGGCACCTCCAGAGAAAGAAATTGAGCCACCCAGGGGTGTAACTGAAGCTCTCCCTTCAGTAGCCTCTCCCCAAGAAGTTATGCCTGAGGTTTTTGCAATAGGTCAAGAAAGCATTATTCATCAGGAAAATTCTTCTGAGTACCAAGAAACAGCAGTACAAAACCACGCTTCTGAACCTGAAGACCTCTCTCCTAAAATGTGCCTAGAAAGAGCTGTAGCCAAACCCCTTCCTTCTAAAACTTCTGAAGACATAGCTGACCTGGAAGGATGCTGTCTTGAAGCATACCCCAAACCAGATGTGTCTAACAGCTACACTCTTGAAACATACCAAAAAAATGCTGAACCCAAGGAATACAGTTCTGAACCAGGGCAAGAAATAGCTGAGATTGAAAGCGTCTTTCCTAAAATACAGCAAGAAATAGCTGTGCCTAAAGACCTTTCTACTAAAACATACCAAGAAACAGTTGAACACTTTTCTCAAACATCTGCAACAGAAATTGCTGTGACTAGAGCCCCCTTTCATCAAACAATCCAAGAAACACCTGTTCCTGAAGACCATCCACCAGAAATATACCAAGAAACACCTGTTCCTGAAGAATATCCACCTGAAATATGCCAAGAACCACCTGAGCCTGAAGACTGTTCACCTGAAATATACCAAGAAACACCTGGGCCTGAAGACCTCTCTACTAAGACCTATAAAAATAAAGATGTATCTAAAGAATGCTTTCCAGAACCATACCAAGCAACAGGTGGGCCCCAAGACCAGGATCCTAAAGCACAGCTGGAAGATTCTGAGGATGTTTATACTTTTCCTCAAGGTAGGGGTTGTTTATTGGTGATAAGTCAGTGACATTGCCACTTAATGGTGTTCCCCATTTATAACTAGAGCACTAACATAGGTTAGCACTAACATATCCCTTCAGAGTGGTGATTTGTAGCTTTCTTTGAAAATCATAGGATACTCCAGTTATCTCAAGGGGTATCATTAATAATAGTATTGGCTAATTTCAAATAGAAAATATTTTTCACTCAACCAATGTCTCTTTGGCACATGTCCAAAGAATTAAAAGAAAATAATTGAAAATATAAGTGTGTACTTGACATACTATCCATTTGGGGAAGCTTTAGCCAGTGAAGAGAAATGAACCCAATACAGGATGAATTGTGTTTAAAACATTTTAAAGGACAGTTACATTTAGATAACAAGAAAGCCTGATGAATAAAATTTTTCTTGGAAATTAAAAATTCCCAGCCAACTAAAGGCAAGTAAATTCATGGTGCAAGGTACCAAGGGAGATAATACAAAGGTGTAAAATATGATCCTGTTACCAAGGAACTCAAGTCTTGTAGGATTTATCAGGTTTACTAAAAACCCTTTCTATTTCAGTATTTGTTTCTGAAAATCTTTCTCCTTAAACATAACATTTTGAAAAATGTGACTTTTCTTCAATGTGACTTGCCTCAGGAAACAAAATTGAGAACCTCTGTTCTCCTTGTACAATACTACAAACAGTATAGGAAATGGACTGAGTGGATCAGATCATAGTTATCTCCAGAGAATTGTTTTCTAAAGAAATCCCTTTGATGGTTTATTTGCTCTTTCTTTTAAAATATGAGTGCAACAAAAACATGGGGTCAGTTGGGTTCCAAGTAGTACAGGTTTTGAGGAAATACCTTAAGAAAATTACAGTAAAAAGCAGACAGCAGACACATGAAGCATAGCTTGTACTGACAGGAGTCCTCAGCAGGAGAAGCTGCTCTAATCAACAAAGTGCCCCTATTCTAAGAGTTTCATTCTAATGCAGTAAGGTTAATATGAGCAGTTAATTAACGCTTATTTTGGTTTTGGTTTTGTCCTACCAAACAAATGAAAACATCTACCTTTTTGCTGATTATGAAGTGTTCATAATTATATATGTTTATTATAGTAAATCAAAGCAGTGTGTAAGTAAATATAGAGGAAAATTCCTCTGTAATACCACCTCTTATCTCTGATCCCCAATGTTGACTTTGTTTCAACAAATGAGGTAGTGTAATATTCTATAACCTTTTTTTTCACATACAATATATATCTTGTCCTCTTAAAGACATCTTTTGTAACAGTTTTGTAGTATTGTGTTATATGTACCACAGTTTATTCAACCAATCCCTATAATAATGAACACTTAGGTTACTGCCCAAGCTTTGCTATTATAACAATGTTCAATGAACATTACTGGAAGTAGCATTTATATAGCTGGCATTTATTTGGCACTTTCCATGTGGCAGATGCAGTATTAAACCTTCTGTGTGAATTAATTTATTCAATGTTAAAAACCTTACTGGAAAAATAATATTATCCCCATTTTATAGGTAAAGAAATTGAGGCACTGGAAGCTAAAGTTTGTCTGATCATTTCCTTTGGGTAAATCCCTAGAAGTTCAAATGTTGGGCCTGCATTTAAAGTTTAGATATATTCTGTAAAAGAGTAGCCTCCAAAAATATAGCAGTCCACACAAACCAGTTGTTTATATAAGTGCCTTTCCCCATGCCCTTGCCAGCACTGCACATGATCACATTTTTAAAATCTTTTATGGTCCTAGGTTTAAAAATAACACCTGTTTTTTTTAATTTTTATTTTTTTGAGGACTAATGCTACTAGGCATCTTTTTACAGTTAATTGTGAATTTGAATTTTTTCTTTAGAGAATTGCCTGTTTCACTACTTGTTCCTTTTTAAATTTGTGATCTTTTTGATTAAAAAAACTATAAATAATAGCTATTAAACCTTTGCCTACATGTAAGTTATATTTTTCCAGTTGTTTGTGGTTTAGCTTTGTTTATAGTGTTTTTGTCATCTATATGAAAAAATGTTAATTTTAATTTTTAGTGATTCAAATCTTTATGATTTTAATATTTAGTTATTCATACCTGTCAATCTTTTCCTTTATGGTCTCTGGTCTGTCCTGCTTAGAAAGGCCTTTATAATTCTAAGATTACAAGAACATTATCTTCTTTCTATAACATTTATGGCATTTTAATTTTTAAATGTTTATCTGAAATTTGTTTTTGAGGTAGAGTTTCTTTTTCCTCCAAACTTATAGTCAATTGCCCCAATACCATTTATTGAACTTATTTTCATATTTTGATTTTATAGAAATGCAAGAAGCATCCAACGCAGAAGGACCAGAGATACCAGCAGTTCCAAATGTTCCTCAAGAGATTCACTCAGAAAATGACCTCTATAGTTATGTTTTGTTTTAACACTGTTCAGCTATCATAGTTGTCCAACAAAACACACATCGTAATATATTATTGTGTGATTTTTCCTCAAAATACTACAGAAATCTCTATTATATTCATTAATATTTTATCTGGGCTTTTTTCCCCAGGTATAGAGCATATCTGAAAGAGAGCTAACATGTTTTTTCAGGCTCTACCACATAGATAATAGCCTGCTTGTGTGTGTGTGTATTTGTGTGTGTACAATGGGATGAAGATAGTGATGGGAAAAGACACAAATGGGAAAGGGGAGGGCTGAATAATTGATTTTTTTCCTTCTCAGAACAAACATTTCTTTAATTCTTAAGAGCAGAAAAATTATTGTCTGAACACTTAAAATTTGGGGGAATATGTAGTTTTCTTGTAAACTTTGTTCAGTTATTAATGTAGCATCAACATTTTCTTCAGGCTTAGTTGGCTTTTTAGTTAAGTTTAACAATTCTTATTATTCTGGATAAGAAAATTCAAATATATTTTGGAGTGATGAATGTAGTTTACTTGTGTATTTGAATTCTTACTTTCTATTTTTACTTTTTAAATATTTGTGCAAAATGTACATTAAATCATTATTACATGCTTAACTGTGTGGACAGTATCATGGTAAGCACTGTGAGGGCTAGAAGCTATAACACATTGTTCTTGCCACCAGGGGTTTAATCTAGTCTCGTGGGGGAAGGAGGATAAAACAGAAAACAAATAATTACAAAAGAAAGTAGTTTATGCTAGTGGCATTTGAAAAGTAGATACAATAGAGGGCATGCTCACTTTTTTTTTGCTGGAATGACCTGAAAAAATTACACAAGAATGGAACCTTGAAAGATGGAGGGGACCTGTATTACAGGCGAGGATAGCAGCATTACTGTATGTGCCACAGAGAAGGATGAATTCAGGCCATGTTCAAGAGAACTGCATGCAAACTACAGTTAATACAGGATTCATGTGGAAGAGCAGGCCAGCAGGCTAAGAATCTCATAATATCAGCATGTACAGAATTTTACATACCTAACTAAGAAGTATATCCTTTACTTGTTAGGTAATGAGAGAGGAACTAAGTAAGACTTTTGAACAATGGAGTGGCAGTTTTAGTATTTTAGGAATGATTATCTGGTGATAATGGTCAGGATTCACTGAAAAGAGAGATTGCAGGCAGGAATAGGAACTATTCCTGGGAATATGTCTGAAATCTCCCCTAGTGTTTTTTTTTTGGTGGGGGTTGGGGGTTATTTTCAGTTTTCCTTTTGTTATTAAAGAGGCTGCAAAGTAAAGGAAATATTTGCAAACAAAGGTTCAGTTCAGCAAGGGCACAATTGCAAAAGCTCTCCTATAGGCATTGTGCTAGGTTCTAGGCTGCAGCAAAGAACAAAACAGGATCCCAGACTCTCAAGAATTCCCACGGTAAAACAATGGTTCTCAACCTCATGATATATTAGAATCACTGGGGAAGATTTCAAAATTGCAGATTCCCAGACACCTCCCCAAGGGTTTTGATTTATCATCTACAGTGGCAACCAGGCATAGATACATTTATTTTTAAATTGTTTTTGCTATAAATACTGTTTTTTAGGAATAATTTTAGGATTATAAATTGTAATGATAGTACAGAAGTTCCGGTATACCCCTCAACCAATATACCTTAATGGTAGCATGTTATGTAACCATGGTCCATTTATAAAATCTTATTAAGAGGGTTCCATTATCATTAAACTAATCTACAGATCTTATTTGGATTTCAATAATTTTTCTACTGACGCCCTTTTCTCTGCCTCAGGATCCAATCTAGAAAAAACATTGCATTTAGGATATTTTAAAAGCTCTTCAGATGATTCTAGTGTGCAGTTAGGGTTGAGGACCACTGATATGGTGGGAAGTTACAATGCTGTTTCCCTCCTATTTGCCACTTCCTCCCCCACAAACATAAAACCTTTTCCCCTCAAGAGATATGGCACAATGATTACTCACACCCCATTATATAACTCAGTGTATCAAGGGCAGCATAACCATGATAGTCCCTGTGGGTAAAACTGTAACATTTCCAGTGTATCTCGCCTGGCTTCAGTGCATTTGCATATCCTCAGGGGTGGAGAGAAGTTCATCCCCATGTCAATGGGTAATTACCAGGGCAATGGAGGGCGTGTCTGAACCTGAGAGTTTAAAGGGAGGGGCTTGCTTGCTTGCTTGCTTGCTTCTTCAGGAGCAGAGGAGAGAGGTGGCCCTGGGCTGCAGTTTGTAGGCAATAAACGTGTTCTAAACTTTATTTCTCCCTTTGACTGATTTCAGTTTCTAGAGGTATTTTGCCCCAGGATTTCCTTTCCCTGGACTTACATCTGGCATAGTTGGCAGGATTCCTCTGAACCTGAAATCTGTCATAATGGGTGCGACCTTTGGGAGGGCTGCTCCTGTGGATGGTGGGGAGGCCCCAGTGGATGCAGCAGCAGACAGTGCCGCTTCACCTGTTATTATCCCCCCAGCTGTGGGGCTTCCAAGTTGGGAACCCCTAGTGGGGAATTGGTCTAGGGCAAAGTACCTCTTAGAGGGGTGGGGCCTTCCTCAGAACTGGGGAAGGGTGGAAACAAACACCAGAAGCTGTAGAATTAGCCCTCCCTGAGTTGGAAGACTGCTTGGAGACCTTAGGGGGCCTTGTAATGGCTGGCATTGTAGGGGCTCTTTTCACCGAGATAGTGGAAAATGTTATACAGGAGAAAGAGAGGATTATCAAGGGACTTAGGTAGGAGAGAGACACACTTCAGCATCACTTGGAGGAGCTGGGCGATAACCTATGGGATGCTGTTAAAGAAGAGAGACAGTTACTGAAAAGGCAGTTTGTAGGCAATAAACGGGTTTTAAACTTTATTTCTCCCTTTGACTGATTTCAGTTTCTAGAGGTATTTTGCCCCAGGATTTCCTTTCCCTGGACTTACATCTGGCATAGTTGAGTTATTACATCCTAGAAGAGTCCTTAGCAGCAGTGAGAGGGGAGATGGCAGGAAAAGCAGTGTTGCAGGAGGCCGTGGGGGAAGGGGAAGAAAGAGTAGTGTCTTCAGCCCTGGAAATGGGGGAGGAAGAGCCGCTGGTGGAGAAGCCTGAGGGAGAAGAGGAGGAGGTGGGGCCATTGGCGGATCTGCTACCCAAGCCACCACCAAAGTTACCATCTTCTGTTTTAAAGGCCGGCCCAGCTGTAATTAAGAAAATAAAAATGAAACAACCACGGGCTCCTCAGGGGGAGGAGCAGCCCCCTCTCCAGGTTGTGGAGCACTCCATGCTCTGCCCCTATACCCAGGATGAGCTGGTGGACATGAGCGTCTGGTATAGGCAGAGGCCATCAGAATCTCTGCCTACATGGCTTTTACCTACCTGGGCTATGGGGGTGGAAAACATTGGTGTGTTGGGTACTGAGATGAGTAGAATGGCTTTCCTGATGACTCACCCTTCCCTCCGGCAGCAGTTGCAAAATGCCCATCATGCCTCAGGGAATCAGACACTCCTGGAATGGCTGACAGCTACCATCAAGATAGTTTGGCCTAATCAGGGTTATTTACCATATTTTCCCAGTAGTTGGAAAACGTATGCAGAGCTCCAACAGATACTGCGGGAATTGGGTATGAAAAACATTATAATAGGGACCCCCAGGGCCCTGATGAGGAGGTGTTCACTATAAGAATGAGAAACCTGGTGCTGCATACAGCTCCCACATCTCTCTTTGGGTCCCTAGTGAATACTCTTGCCCCCCCACCTAGGGCAACCCACAAGTGAGGCTACTCGTACTTTAGCAGATCTGGGGGAGGTCGAAACAATAAGGGCACAGAGGGAAGTACAGGCCATGAATGAAAGAAGTGCAAAAGGCTCCGTGAAGGTCTTGAGGACCCAGATGTGGGTTGATTTGATAAAGGCCGGGGTAGTGAAAGAAAAACTCGATGGGGAGCCCAATAGAATATTGTTAGAACTGTGTCACCAATGAAAGCCAGAGCAGCAGTTCCAGCCTGGCCTGTATCCCTACAAAACTTCATGAGAGTCAGTACTCAGGATTCACCTGAGCCCTCATCCCCACAGGAGGATGTTTGGGTATTGTGGTTTGACTGGGAGGGGGGTCAAAGTCCCCACCTTGGGGGACACGGTGGGGACCAGAGGCCACATGTAGAACTAGCAATTCATTGGTCCCCTGTGAATGTACAACATGTCCTGGCACTGGTGGACACAAGAGCTGAGTGTTCTTTGATTCATAGCAACCCTGAGCATTTTCCTGGGAGTCCTGCTGTGATAGATGGCTATGGGGGTAAGGCAATTAGAGTGAAGAAAGCCCAAATCTCACTGGGGATAGGGCATTTACCCCCAAAGAATATACCGTGTACATTTCTCCCATTCCTGAATGTATTTTGGGGGTAGATATCCTGCAGGGCCTGTGGTTAGAGACCACTGCAGGTGAGTTCACGCTGAGGGTACGTGTGGTAAAAGCAGTTCTGAGGGGACATGCTAAGCACCCACCTGTAGCTCTGCCTGTACCTCAGCGGGTACAAATATTAAGCAGTATAAATTGCCTGGGGGGCACAAGGAAATTGGAGAAACTCTACAGGAGTTGGAAAGGGTGGGAATCATAAAGCCCACTCATAGTCCTTTTAATTCCCCAGTGTGGCCAGTGAGAAAGCCAGATGGCTCCTAGTGTATGACTGTAGATTACAGGGAATTGAATAAAGTCACACCCCCTTTGCATGCTGCTGTCTCCTCTATAGCAGACATTCTGGACACCCTCAGCCATGAACTGGGAATGTATCATTATGTAGTAGACCTTGATAATGCATTATTCTTTATTGACATAGCACAGGAAGGGCAGGAACAGTTTGCCTTCACATGGGAAGGCCAGCAGTGGACATTCACTGTCCTTCCATAGGGGTATCTCCACAGTCCCACCATCTGTCATGGACTTGTAGCCCAGGACTTGGCCACATGGAGGAAACCACAAACAGTGCGGTTGTATCACTACATTGATGATATTATGCTCACATCTGCTTCTCTTTCAGATTTAGAAGGGGCAGTTCCTAGACTGTTGCAACATCTAGAGGAAAAAGGATGGGCTGTGAACAGCACCAAGGTTCAGGGACCCGGTTTGTCTGTGAAACTCTTGGGGGTTGTCTGGTCGGGTAAAACTAAAGTTGTTTCTGAAGCAGTTATAGACAAGGTCCAGGCTTTCCCCACCCCTACCACTGTAGCAGTATTACAAGAGTTTTGGCATCTTTTGGGCTACTGGAGAGTGTTTGTCCCGCACTTGGCACAAATTCTGAAGCCCTTATACCGTTTGGTATGAAAGGGCATCAGGTGGGACTGGGATGAAACATGTGCATCTGCTTTTACTGCTGCCAAGAGGGCAGTCAAAGCTGTGCAAGCCTTGAATGTAATGGACTCATCAAAGCCCTGTGAACTAGATGTTCATGTAACCAAAGATGGTTATGGATGGGATCTTTGACAGCGGCTTGAATGGACACACCAACCTATTGGATTCTGGTCACAACTATGGAACGGAGCAGAGGTCTGGTACACCTTGATAGAGAGGGAACTGGCTGCTGTGTACCATGCCTTGCTGGCTACAGAGCACATTGCTGGAACAGCTCTGACCAAGGTAATAACCACCTATCCCATCACGGGGTGGGTGCGACACTGGATCCAAAGGCCACGGAGTGGTGTGGCACAGACACCTACACTGGCCAAATGGGGCACATATTTACAGCAGTGCAGCGCCCTCTTTACTAGCCCCTCAAGTGAAGAACTCCAATGCTTATTGGGGCCAGTGACCTATACCAGTGAAAAGCAGGAAGAACTTGCTTTTCAGCCCTTGGTAACTGAGACTCCTTATCAGGAGGGAAAATCCCCTGTACCTGAAGATGCTTGGTACACAGATGGCTCCAGTCATGGGCAGCCCCCGAAGTGGAGGGCTGTGGCTTTCCATCCTAAGACTGAGACAATATGGATGGAGGATGGAGAGGGGAAGAGCAGTCAATGGGCTGAGTTGCAGGCAGTATGGCTCGTGATCACCCAGGAGCCTTCCCCCATAGTTGTCTGCACTGACAGCTGGGCCATCTATTGGGGCTTGACCCTGTGGCTACCGACATGTTATCATGCCAACTGGATAGTTGGATACCAGCCCCTTTGGGGGCAAGAGTTGTGGCAAGACCTATGGGCCTCTGGTCAGACTAAGACTGTCACTGTATATCATGTGACTGGCCATTTGCCTTTGTCATCCCCAGGGAATGATGAAGCAGACACATTAGCTCAGGTGTGCTGGTTAAAAGGAAAGCTTGCCTCTGATGTGACCCAATGGCTGTACCAGCGTTTGTTGCACGTGGGGCAAAAAACAATGTGGGCTGTAGCCCGTTGGTGGGGCTTGCCATTGACCTTTGAAGAAGTCAGCAGAGCCCAGAAGGAGTGCCTGTGTGCTCCAAGAGAGACACCGAGCCCCACAGCAACATGGGACAATAGTAAGGGGGCCAATACCCCTTGTCAGGTGGCAAATAGATTCTATTGGGCCTCTGCCCATATCAGAAGGATATCGGTATGCCATGACTAGTGTGGACACGGCTCCTGGACTCTTGGTTGCTTTTCCTGCACATCGTGCAGATCAGCAAACCACCAAGAGGGGCCTGGAGCATCTCTTTGCAGCCTATGGCCAGCTGCAGGTGATTGAAAGCGATCAAGGCAGCCAGTTTACTGGACAAGCGTTACAAGAATGGGTGCAGCAATTAGGAATAAAGTGGAAATTTCATGTACCATATAATCCTACCAGGCAGGCATGATAGAGAGGTACAAAGGTTTGTTCAAATCTGGCCTGAAGTCAGATACCAATAGTCTACAGGGTTGGTCAGTTTGCCTATGGACAGTGCTGCGGCATTTGAATGAGAAGCAACATAAAGGAGCTTTGAGCCCTGTGGATATGCTCACACACCTTGCTGCCTCTCCTATACAATTGTACGTCCAAACCAAAGAGCTACTGAAGCCAGGATATGGCCAGCAGAGCAACATCCTGCTGCCAGCCCCTACTACATTAAGCCCTGGAGACACTGTTGAACGGATCTGGCCCTGGACATTTCGACGCATGGACCAGGGATGGCTGGCCCTTCTGGCACTTTGGGGGAAAGGCCTGGAAGCTGGCCTTGTGTGTATTCCTGGAGTAGCAGCTGAATGGCCCCCAAAGTCATGGTAGTGTACCCAAAACATCCAGGAGGTAAGAGCATCTTGTGGGGAAGTTTGTTTTATCTTTATGGCCAATGCATGTACCTCCCGTAGCCCTATATATCGACCCATCTGTAACTCCCACAGGGAGAGGGGTGAAAGTCTGGTATACTAGACCAGGACGAGATCCCATTCCTGCCACTGTTTTATCACAAGACCACTCTCTTGGATGTATCCTACCTGATGGACAAGATTTGCCCATGTTGGTGTCATTAAAACATGTATCTTATCACCCTAAGGTTATTTTCTCCTACAGTCCTTGTGGCCTGAATGCGCCCCCTGGCTGCCGTGGCCGCACGATGATTGCTCTGAACCCTCAGCTACTGGCTGCCTATGGAATGGAAGAGCTATGGACTTAATCTGCATAAGACTTTAAACCTAGCTGAATCCTCGGGCTTGAGGATTGTCATAATTTTATTGTGTTGTTATTGTTATGTCATTAGTCTGGTCACAATGCTCCAGTTTTCTTGCCCAAGGACCATTGTGGAAGAAGGGGAACAAGTAGATTGTAAGGCAAGATTTCTGGAGGGGTGGCCTGTGGGTAAAATTGTACTATTCCCAGAGTATCTTGCCTGGCTTTAGTGCATTTGCATATCCTCAGGGGTGGAGAGAAATTCATCTCCATGTCAATGGATAATTACCTGTGCAACCCAGGGGTGTCTCAATCTGAGAGTTTAAAGGGAGGGGCTGGCTTGCTGGCTTGCTTGTTTCTTCAGGAGCAGAGGAGAGAGCCGGCTCTGGACTGCAGTTTGTAGCAATAAACGGGTTTTAAACTTTATTTCTTCCTTTGACTGGTTTCAATTTTTAGAGGTATTTTGCCCCAGGATTTCCTTTCCCCAGACTTACAGTTCCTTACATCTGGATGGCAATTCAGAATTTATACTTTCACATACATTTTTTTATTTGATTTGCATGAGAGTCTTTGAAATAGGCAGGGTGGAGATAATTTCCATTTTATAGATGAGGGAATAACTTCAGAGAGACTGGGAATTCACCCAAAGTTACATCTAACTTAATGCTTTTCATGATGGGTTTCCATCTTAGGAAATCTTGTCTCAGTTTGAGCAGCCAGAGTGGGTCAGAAATAGAGAAAAAAGAGTAAACTGAAATCTCAAGTTCTCATAGCATTGCATTAAGATGAAACTTAAGAGATTTGCATATGTACCATGCATGGGGGCATAAACATGAGGGATATGGGGAAGTAGATGGGATGAGGAATATAGTACATTAGAGGAAGAGGGATCTTCTCTTTTTACTTTTTAGGACTTTCTGCCTGCCCACTTTCCCGACTCTCCATAGACATAATGATCTCTGCTGTCTGACTGTTCTCATTCAAACGTCAGTGTGCATCTAAAAATTTTCCAGTTTTCCTCTTGGCTTAGAACCTTGCTGTCACAGAATTAAAGTTTTTTTTAATTCTTTTTTTTTTAATTTATTTTATTTTTTAAATATAATTTATTTTATTATCATTAATTTACAATTACATGTGCAATATTACGATTATTAAACTACCCCTTCATCAGGTCCCCCCCACCAACCCCATTACAGTCACTGTCCATCAGCGTAGTGAGATGCTATAGAATCACTACTTGTCTTCTCTGAGTTGTACTGCCCTCCCCGTGCCCCCCCAACATTACATCTGCTAATCGTAATGCCCCTTTTTCCCTCTTATCCCTCCCTTCCCGCCCATTTTCCCCAGTCCCTTTCCCTTTGGTAACTATTAGTCCGTTCTTGGGTTCTGTGAGTCTGCTGCTGTTTTGTTCCTTCAGTTTTTTTCTTTGTTCTTATACTCCACATATGAGTGAAATCATTTGATACTTGTCTTTTCGGCTTGGCTTATTTCACTGAGCATAATACCCTCTAGCTCCATCCATGTTGTTGCAAATGGTAGGATTTGTTTTCTTCTTATGGCTGAATAATATTCCATTGTGTATATGTACCACATCTTCTTTATCCATTCATCTACTGATGGACACTTAGGTTGCTTCCATTTCTTGGCTATTGTAAATAGTGCTGCATAAACATAGGGGTGCATCTGTCCTTTTCAAATGGGCTGCTGCATTCTTAGGGTAAATTCCTAGGAGGAATTCTGGGTCAAATGGTATTTCTATTTTGAGTTTTTTGAGGAACCTCCATACTGCTTTCCACAATGGTTGAACTAATTTGCAGTCCCACCAGCAGTGTAGGAGGGTCCCTTTTCTCCACATCCTCACCAACATTTGTTGTTGTTTGTGTTTTGGATGTTGGCCATCCTCACTGGTGAGGTGATATCTCATTGTGGTTTTAATCTGCATTTCTCTGATGATTAGCGATGTGGAGCATCTTTTCATGTGCCTGTTGGCCATCTGAATTTCTTCTTGAGAGAAGTGTCTATTCATGTCCTCTGCCCATTTCTTAATTGGATTATTTGCTTTCTGTTTGTTAAGGTGCATGAGTTCTTTATATATTTTGGATGTCAACCCTTTATCAGATACGTTTTTTATGAATATATTCTCCCATACTGTAGATGTCTTTTTGTTCTACTGATGGTGTCCTTTGCTGTACAGAAGCTTTTCAGCTTCGATATAGTCCCACTTGTTCATTTTTGCTTTTGTTTCCCTTGCCTGGGGAGATATGTTCATGAAGAAGTTGCTCATGTTTATGTCCAAGAGATTTTTGCCTATGTTTTTTTCTAAGAGTTTTATGGTTTCATGACTTACATTCAGGTCTTTGATCCACCTTGAGTTTACCTTTGTGTATGGGGCTAGACAGTAGTCCAGTTTCATTCCTTACATGTAGCTGTCCAGTTTTTCCAACACCAGCTGCTGAAGAGGCTGTCATCTCCCCATTGTATATTCAAGTCCTTTATCAAATATTAATTGACTGTATATGTTTGGGTTAATGTTTGGATTTTCTATTCTGTTCCACTGGTCTGTGGGTCTGTTTTTGTGCCAATACCAAATTGTCTTGATTACTGTGGCTTTGTAGTAGAGCTTGAAGTCAGGGAGTGTAATTCCCCGTTTTATTCCTCCTTCTCAGGATTGCTTTGGCTATTCGGGGTCTTTTGTGGTTCCATATGAATTTTAGAATTATTTGTTCCAGTTCATTGAAGAAAGGTGTTGGTAGTTTGATAGGGATTGCATTGAATCTGTAGATTGCTTTAGGTAGTATAGCCATTTTGACAATATTGATTCTTCCTAGCCAAGAGCATGGATGCATTTCCATTTGTTAGTGTCCTCTTTAATTTCTCTTAGGAGTGTCTTGTAGTTTTCAGAGTATAGGTCTTTCACTTCCTTCATTAGGTTTATTCCTAGGCATTTTATTCTTTTTGATGCAATTGTGAATGGAATTGTTTTTCTGATTTCTCTTTCTGTTAGTTCATCGTTAGTGTATAGGAAAGCAACAGATTTCTGTGTGTTAATTTTGTATCCTGCAACTTTGCTGAATTAAGATATTAGTTCTAGTAGTTTTGGAGTGGAGTCTTTAGGGTTTTTTATGTACAATATCATGTCATCTGCAAATAGTGACAATTTGACTTCTTCTTTACCAATCTGATGCCTTGTATGTCTTTGTTTTGTCTGATTGCTGTGGCTAGGACCTCCAGTACTATGTTGAATAACAGTGGAGAGAGTGGGCATCCCTGTCTTGTTCCTGATCTTAGATGAAAAGCTTTCAGCATCTCGCCGTTACGAATTAAAGTTTTGTAAGAATCCATCTAGCCCTACTTTTTGCTGCTCTGCTTTTAAGGTAGGTACAATAGTGGTTCTTTAAAAATCCATGAATCCCATGTTATTAAATCTAAAATACTGTGTGAGGAGACCCAAAGCTTTAACTGCTTTTCAAAGGGATTCTTCATCCAAATGAAGATTAAGAGCCATCATATTCAAAGTGTTTCTCAAAGCGTAGGCTGATGACCACCTGTATTAGAATCACTTAGGTTTTTTTAAAAAAGCAGATTCCTTGGTCTTACTTCCAGAGAAAGGATTGTCTTATAAACTACAAATAATCACATGTAACTCTAGACAGCTAAAAAAAAACCCCCAAACCATGTAATAAACATGCTACATTTTTAAATTCCTGTTTTCCATAAAGAACACCTTTACTTTTTTTTGTTGCTATTATTAATGTACAATAACATGAGTAATATTATGGTTACTAGACACCCTCTATTATCAAGTCCCCACCACATACCCCATTACAGTCACTGTCCATCAGCATAGTAAGATGCTATAGAATCACTACTTATCTTCTCTGAGAACACCTTTACTTTTAAAAGAGGTAGCAATCTACTTCACCAGTGTCTCCAAGTCTGCTTTGTATTTCAATACTTGTCACACTTGGTAATTAATGTATTTTTTTGTACATTTATCATTAGATAATGCTATTTAAGGCCAGTA
>JAVSCE010003529.1:0-48740 GCA_032199065.1 Smutsia gigantea
AATGGCATAGCTTTCTGCGCCATGGGCTGCAATGTTCCATAATATTAGAAGTCATATGAATCACAGGGGGACAAGGGCTGGTAATGTAACTTATGCTGAAAATAGGGATGTTCAACACCAAGGTATTCAGGCGTGATTTTTCAGGCAGTAATGAACGTCTGTAAAATTTTGATCCAGGGAACAGTGTAAATAAGGTAGGCCTTCGGGCATATTGCTTTGGTAGCACTTTGCTAATAGAGTGAGTAGATACCAAGCTGAAAATAGAATAGATACCAGCTAACAGTCCTTGAGTGGTCCTGATGAGAGCATAGAATAGCATTACTAGAATAGTAGTGGATAAAATGGGAGGATGTATGTGGGTGGCAGAGCAGAGTGAGCATAGTAGGTAGAATTTATCAAATACAGGTGACAGTAGAAGACACAGGAAATGTCTCCACAAGGGATACAAAGCCAGTAAATCAAAATCATTCATACAAGCATCTTCTTATTTCCTTATTCTTTATCCCTCCTTTCATTAAAAAATACTGGATGCTTACTATATGCTAGGCACTACTGGCCATTGGAGAGATGGATCCCTATCCTCATCCTCACGCATCTTATGGTCTAATGTTAGGGACTGTAAAAACAAAGCCAGAAATGCATGTGTGCACACACACACATGCACATGTGTGTAAATGGTCCTGATAGGGAAGAGTGGAATGCTGCAGAGACATTACTTTAGTTACAGTGGGGCAGAAAGGCTTTTTGAGGAGTTGATTGTTAAGATTAGTTGCTAAACTTTGTGAAGGGGTAGAAATGAGAAATGATGTCAGAAGGCCCTGGGGTAGGATTAATGAAAAGCCCAAGAGCATAGGAAACCAACAGGAAAGTAACATAAGGTAAGGCTGAGGGGGTGAACAGGGGCCAGCTCATGCAGGGTCCTAGAGACCATGGCAAGTACTACATGACTCATGTTAAACGGGTAACAGGATCTGACCAGACACCCACACACACATGTCAAGAAACTAGCTGGTGGGTGTGAGGCTCTCTGCCTCATGTGTAACGGCATATATGAGTTTTCTTCTCGGCAACTCTGCTTTGAGAACTTTTGCCCCACTTATGGAAGCGGACTCTTAGAAACCATTTATTCACTCACTGAGCTAATATTTATTGTGTGCCTACTATGTGTCAGCATGATTCTAGGCATTTAGAATATAATGACCAACACACAGTTAATGACCCCTCTCCTCCCAGTGTTTATACTCTAGTGGAGGGCTGAGAGTGACACAGGGGCAGTACAATATTTTACAAAGTAAATTATAAAATAAGTAATAAGGTGTTTAGTACTATGGAGAAAAGAGTGAAAGGAGAGCCAGAACACGGGTCAGAAACGAGGGTAGTTAGCAGAATATCATTAGGTTCTTAGAACTTTTGAGAAGGTGGTGCTTGAGCACAGATGATGTGATGCTGACACTCAGAGGCAAGTGTTGTAGGTGTGAATGTGACCCATGGTAAGTCGGTCAAATGGAGATTTCTCACAGAGAGTTCTGGAACTCAGAGCAGAACTAGAAATTTAGTTTGGGGCGTTAACATAAAAAGCTGATATTTAAAGTTGCTGGGGTTGTTAAGATGGACATGGGAGGGGAAAGCCAAGAGGTTTCTTAGGGTAGTGGCTTCTAAGGTATATATCTTAGGAGGAGATGATTATATGTATAAGAGTCAGAGTCAAAAGGGAAGGCCACAAAGGCGTCTGAGCAGTGGGATCAAAGCAACGGAATTTCATGTCACAACAGCCGAAGGAAGATTACAAAAGGGGAATGGTATACCTGTTGGGCAAACCATAGTTGCTCACACAGGAGAAGTATGGAGTGGGAGGAAGAGCATAAGTCTTTCATTTTTATGGATTTGAGTTAAAATTGAGCAACCTGCTCAATTAAGGTAAATAAACTTTCGAGCATTGGTTTTCCTATTTGTAAATGTATATGACAATATTTACCTTACAGAGAATTTATAACAATTTAAATCAGATTTAAAACTAATGTAAATTGGTTAGTATAATTCCTAGTACCTCTAAGAAGCTAACAATAATTATAAAAGTAAGGTGCCATGGGTTATGCTAAAGCCTTGCATATGTATCCCATATAATGTCCACTCTAACTCCTTAACACTGATAATCATTTTTAATCCACATTTTAAAATGTCACTTAGTATATCTTAAAGATGTGTTTCATTTTCTTATTGTATATCAATTAGAATTCCATAAGATTAAAAAAAAATCCATAAACTACATATCAAAATCTACTGCTTTACCAGATACCTACCTGCTTATTAACTGACTTAACTTAATATTAGAATGCTGGTGTTGTTTTCTTAGGCTGGGTTTTATTCCATCAAGCAGAAACATCTCTCAATATTATCTTTATGGTGGTGAATACCTTCTGAGGATTGCCTTGCCAAATGTTGATATACAAATGAGTCCAAAACAAATCTCATGAGATTTTTAGGAAATGGTAGATAATTTGATTTCATAAATAGCTTATTACTAGAAAGCAATAGTGAAAAGTCGACAATCATTTGTTATTGTTCTGCATTGACATGCATATGTACACGTTGTATGTATGGAGACATGTGCACTATGCAAATATATCCCATGAGATATCCTTACATGGAAGCATGTCCATTGCTTGTGTTTTCCCAGAAACTTGTTAGACTTCCTTGTACCTATTTTCTCTCCTTCTTTTCTTGGTATGTGTTTATAAATATTCACTCTGACTCCAAGTTTATCATATTGAAATCAATAACTGTAACACTAACTTTGTTTCCCTCCAAGTGTTATATCTTGTTGTTTACATTTTGGGTTTGTGAGAAATGCTATCTTTCCCTTATGCATTCAAGAATGAATATGTTCACTGAGATGCAGTAAATTTGGTTATACTCTGTACATTAATAGGGTACAAATGACATCAGCATGGATGAACAGCAATAGGAATAGATGAATTGGTCTCTGGCCTTTTTGTACCTCCTTTGATTTCCAGGGTAAGAATTGTCTTATCCAGTTGAAAAGTTAGCTGAACCACCTAGCAAGCCTTATATTTCCTCACCACCAGCAATGTCACTGTGTGCTTTCCAAAATCATGATGAAAATACCTCAATCCTCTGGGCTTTAACAGTATTCATTATCTCTTTACTTTTTACCCCATCATCTAGTGCTTTAATGATATCATAAATCATTAACTCTTTAATGCATATTCTATGTGCCCAACAAGTCCATAAATACCTTATACCAAAACAATTACTGACATACTTGTTATATCAGCCATAGAATATTCTAGTGACTGTAATTAGTATGAGCCTAGGAATAATTAAATGTTGAATGAATTAAGAGATGAATGCCTATAGTTTTTAACACTTTAACCCATGTTATGATTTTTAAGGCCTCCTTTAACAAGTGACACACTTTTTTCTTATTATGCACTATATTAAACATTATCTTCTTTTTCAATCAGTTCTGTAGCATTTGAGTACCATGCTCCATGAGAGCAGGATCATGATTTGTTTCGTTCTTCGCTACATACCTAGTGCCTGACAGCGTATGGTACAAGAGAGGTGGCTTATGAATATATTTTGTGACAATGAATGCTGTGTCAGATAAGGGCACTTTCCAAATTTCCCCCATTAGGAGGTTATGTAGGATCACATGAGTTTGAATTAAATACCATACTCTTTGGTGTCTAGAAGCTTATTTATGTCACCTTTCAAGTCCCACCCAAACATGGCAGTTTCTGAGACAATAAAAAAGTATATACTGGCCCGGGAACAGTCATAATTATATTTCATTAAGCAAATTTTTTGTCTTTGGTTGATAAAATGTCTGTAATTAAATAAAATGAAAAATAACTTGACTGTTTTGCAATTTCTAGATATGAGTGCTTATTTTAAATATATGTGTGTGTGTATACTTACATGAAAAAATGACTTTAATGCAGTTTGAAATCTTTTTAGGTTACTCTAAGTAGGCAACCCATCTCAAAAGTAGTTTTAACAAGTTTTGAAAATGAATTTGACACAGTGGTAATATTTTCAGCTTCTAGGATGCTTCTTATCACCTCTTTAAATCAAGAATATGGTGGTGCGCACTTAGTTGTTCTTGCCACCTTACAAGTCTTGGCTTTCCTTTAACACAGAATGTATATAATCTATTTCTCTATTTCTGAAAACACAGTGCATTTAATTTATTTCTCTCCCCAAGTCTTCTCTCTTAAATATCACATTGGTGCTATGGTCATGTCTTGTTAAGATCTTTCTTTTTCTTTTTCTCTTTTAGAGAAATAGGAGAACTAGTGGGAGAATCTCAAAAAATTTTAGAATGCAACAAGAGTGAGATTCAGAAATCCCTAAACTGTACTAGTCGTCTAGTATCATGAAAGATGTAAAGAAAATGACTACATGATTAGGACATTATCATGCATTCCTAACACTTAGTGAGACTGTGTCTTTATCTTTTATAAGACTTCCAAATGTGATCCCATTATACTTGATTAGAACAAGTCTGACATGTTATTTTTAATTTTCTGTACTTATACTGACTTGGTTCCAAATATTCATCATTCCCAGTTCAGGTAAGAATGACTTTCTTGGGAATTGATTTTTTTTTTTCCACTCTTTTATTGATTCTTTAGGAGATGTGATATTTTAAAGATAGAAATGAACTTGTTGTTTCATATAAACTTCACATCTCTATAGCAAGTAAAGTTAGTTGATTCCTTTATTAACTTTTTAATTTAAAAACTATCTCTTTTATTAAAGGGCTTAAGGAAAAATCAAAATCATTGATTTGGGGATTTTTGGGGAATATAAATCCCATTCATCTGAAAGCTTTGTTATATAATTTTTATCTAGATGTAATTCCATCCAATAATACAGGATGTGACCAGAGCTGATAAAAATGGGTATATCTTAAACAAACCTAGACTAATAATGCAATAAATGACACTTTTGAGATCTTCTTTACTGTTCTTAAATCTGAGGAAACAGTATCAGTAATTCAACTGTATTGCATACCCATTGTTTTCTTCTTTCTATGATTAACAAATTTAATATCCAACTGTAAAGACCAATTTTGCTGGGACAGTTTTTATTTTATGTACCTCTTTGTTATATTACACTGGTGGAAGAGAAAGAAAAATGTTCTCAACTCTTCTCAGACAACTTGGTTGAAATATAATGGTGGCAACAAGAAACTGGATCATTTTATGGTTTGTATCACCCATAATTATACATGAAGAGGCAAAACATAACTCCCCACATGACTCCAAGTAGGAAATTAATCATCAAGTAGAAACTAGTAAAACGTGCACCACTTGTTTTAATTGTTAAATCATTTCTCAGAGGCTGATTGGGCATAGTACATTTTTATATCATACTTGAGAAGCAATATTTATAGTTAGTTTGATTACATTTGGGCTAGAGCTACATGATTAACTGAAAAAATATTCCCAAATGATTTTCACCATGATTGTTTTCATTCTGATTGTAAAATCTGGATCGTTCTGCATAGGAATACAGATAGCACGAACTTAAAGAGACCTTTTATTCAGTTGCCTGTCCATCAAAGTGAACCTCAGGTGTTTACTGAACGTTCTGGTTAGGTTTCAGCTGCTAAAGTTATTTTAATTGCATTGTACTGTCAAGGTATGAAATATGTCATATCTAAAGACTAGCTGTCTCACAAAATTAAATATCTACAGCAGTGAAGATTTGCCATAAAATTCATGTGTCTTAGATCTTACTCTTCTATATGGAAGGAAGTTTACTTAAGATATTCCATGCGTGGATAATATTTTTGTAAGAAGATACTGGCTGGACTCTAATCATATTATGAAATCAACAAATAAATAATTGAATAAGTAGAAAAACTATTTTTTTTACCACATATTATTTCAGTTCACTGTGATTCACTAACAGATACTGCTGGTAAAAACGAAGACAGTCTCAGAGCAAATTGATGATTAGAGTAAAAAAATTAGAGTGAAAAATTGAAGCACACCTGGAACCTTAATTAACGAATTTACTGTTCATTTTTCCTTACGATAAACCGCAATCTGTAGTCATTTTAAACTGCAGCATGCACACAGGTGTCTTACAACACTGTAGGCCAATTCCAAATGTGTGAAAATACTTAACGATTAAGTCCATGAACCTTTTATATTCTTAGATATATACCTTAAAAAGAGATTGAAAATATAACTGATTATAGTGAACTATTTTAAATAAAGTTGGATAAATGATACGATTAATTAATTCTATATGTATGTACCATAAAGATAAAAACTAAAATATATGGAAACCCTTTTTAGGGGTAGTAATATTTTTGCTACAGCTTATTAAATACATTCTGTGTTATCTGAACACATCTATTGCAGATAAGGATGGAGTTCTTTCCTTTTTTTAAATTTCTTCATTATCATGATATTGACATTGATAATTTCAGTGATGCTTGAAGAAAAAACATCAATCAAAATTATACATTAAGCAACAAAAACGTAATTTTAAATAACCTGCAATTCATTTCTTTTATCTGTCTCTGCGTTGATTTTGCAGGGCTGGCTGTGGATCATTTCAGTGAACGGATATACTGGGCCGATCTTGAACTCTCTGTTATTGGCAGTGTTCTCTGCGATGGCTCTGACTCAGTAGTCTCTGTCAGCAGCAAACACGGTGGGTGAAGGGCTTTGGTTTTCCCCTTTAATTATTATCAAGACATGGAAATAATAGTGTGTAAATACAAGTATAAAAGATTTACATTCTGCATTTCCTCTGTTCTTTTGTCTTTCAACTTGTAGTTCTTACTATGGAGTTTTCATTCCTATTAGAATAACAAAGAGGCCGGGCAAGAAGAATCTTTTTACTCTAGGACAGATACGGTCCACGGCTGCCCAGATTCAGGAAATAATCATTCTGTTGCTTCCGTGGATGTCCCATTGTGAGCAGAACACTCCAAGTAGCCAAGATTAGTCCCTCTGAACACGTATTTTTATTTCAAATACCAAGCAGGAAATGACTTATTGTATATATTAAACATCATACTAACAATCACTAGTAGAAGTAATGAGGAGGATACTCTTATGCAAGTGAAAAGCAGTGTGTAAAATGACAACTTACTTTTGTCACCATGACCACAGAATCTACTTGTGGTGCCCATTTTTATCTCTACCTTGTGCCTACCTCCTTTTTTTTTACCCTCTCATTTTCTGGCTCCCTTCTGTGCCTCATGCTTTCTTTGTCTGGAAATCTCCGTTCTTTCTGATGAATCGAATTTCTTTCCCTTCTATTTTTCATTCCCTTCCTTAGCACAACCTCTTCCCTTACTTATCACAAGTTGTTATAATGTATAAATTTTTATATTTACTTATTATACTTACTGAATATAGCTTTGCTTCTTTTTAACAAAAGCAGAAAAGTCGAAAGAAAAATAACTAAATTGAACTTTCATTGTGCCTTGGCCTAAAGTATGTCTTCTTATGATGACCCTAGATAGAAAAAAATTACACATTCCTATAATTGATCACAATGTCATTTAACCTGTTTCTCCTCAAGTGTACATTTTTCTATTCAAGACGCATTGAAGAAACATGATGTACATGTTAAAAACACATTTTATTTTCAACCTCTAGATAAGTAAAATATAAATGTTATCATTTTGTTTGTTATAAAGCTCAGTACCAAAAGTTAGATTTGTTATAAATTCTTTTTAATAAAATATCTTATAATAATAGTCATTTCTTTCAATGTGAAAAATGATGGCCTCTATTATTTTTATCCAGCTAGTCACATGTATATCTACCATGTACTAGTTTGTTGTTTGTTTCCTTTGTCCCCTTTCTAAGATAGAAAATAGTAATGTAAATTTATTCTTTTTAGATTTTACTTTTTAAAATCAACACAGATTGCTTGATAAATTTGACATCCAGGCAATCTAATTTGACCATTGATTTGATCCAGAACAAAAATTGAGAATTTTGTGAGCTGCCTGTTTTTGTACAATGGATAAGTTTGTCTTGTAAGTTTTTCTTTTGTTTGCGAATTGTACAGCAGGAATTACTCTGCGTAAAACAAGCCCCTAGCAAACACTGTGTCATGGTGATGATTAAAGTAATGATGGAAATGCTTTTTATGTTCTGAGTGACATGTTTAGTATCTCACTATCCTATGCAAATACATTAATTCTAACAACTTCACAGCTAATATTTAAAATATTCTAATTTGGAAATTTTTTTAAAGAACAGTAGTAATTTTTCTGTAAGATCTTGGATAAACTTGGTTTTCTTGAGTTGGAGTATTTACATTGCAACTTTTATAACTCCATGTTTTAAAAATTCTAGGCTTGTTACATCCACATAGGATCGATGTCTTTGAAGATTATATATATGGAGCAGGACCTAAAAATGGTGTATTTCGAGTACAAAAATTTGGCAATAGTTTAGTAGAGTACTTAGCTTTAGATGTTGATAAAACAAAAGGTGTTCTGATATCTCATCGCTACAAACAACCAGACTGTAAGTATATTTTATATGATAGTCTATATTGATGAATTTTCTATCTTATCACTCTCAAAAGAAGGTATTTTTAAATATCTTAAGTCTTTCGATATCTTAACCCCAGGAAGAAGACTCTCCTCACCGTCTAGTTCTGTTTGATTTGTATTTATAGCCAAATAGTTCCACCTCCATTAAATCAATCAATAAATCTCTGCCCTGAATATAATAGGTGTTAGAGTAGTGGTTCTTAGAGAATGAAAGCCACTTTGAATGTCACCTAGGTGCCATTTCTGTTTCATTCTAATGACAGATTCTCTAGTGAGAGCCATGAAGCAGCTATGACTATAGAGGATGTTGATTGGATAGAAACTTAGAAAAAAAGAGTGGCAGACATTTACCCTTGTACACAACTGCTACCTGATGGAAAGGAAACCATGTTAAACATGGCTTTTAGAGGAAAACAAAGTCCTATATTTTATTTCTGTTTTGAATAAATGCATGTGGATTTTAAAACTTTGTAATTTCCAAGGGGAAATTGTGTCTGTTAAACAGTCTTGAATCTATTTAAAATGAGGACTGGGTCCCTGAAGACTTCAGCTAGCTTTACTTTCATACACAGCCAAAACTTTACTTGGGTATCACAGACCAACTCTTTGGCCAAAAATAAGTCATAAGGAAGAGTGACAAAGTGTGTATTTGAATAATTTCTTCTCCCTAGTGGGAGGTTTAAATTAGGGTAAATTGCCTATTAATGGTGGGTGTTGGGTAGTAATTTCTCTTTGCCTATAAAGAAAATCATAACCTTGAAATAAGATACTCCTAGTAGAAATTTGATTTCTTTTCAAAATTGCTAATTCACATTTCACCTTACCGAATTGTACACTTTCGAAACCTATTGTATTTATACGTCTGCATTTCTCTGTTTTCTTTTGTTTCTTTTTAATCAGTACCCAATCCATGCTTGGACTTAGCATGTGAATTCCTCTGTTTGCTGAATCCTTCTGGGGCCACCTGTGTGTGCCCAGAAGGGAAATATTTGATTAATGGCACCTGCAATGATGACAGCCTGTTAGGTAGGTAAACTTGATGATTTTGTAAATCATGAATTAATTCGTAGGATAGATTTGCTGAACTACTGAAACTGAGCAGAATTAGGTACTCAATCCCCACTTTACCTGTCTTGGTATCATTGGTTCTTGAATGCCTGCATAAACTATTCTCTCTCATGACTTCCTATTAACTCATTCTACATTGATTCACAAAGCTGTATTGAATATTTACTATAAATTTAAGAGTAGATTAAGAATTTTGAAGTCACACACAGTCAAGACATTTTTATATAGCTGTTGTATCAGTGAAAATAATGCTATTTCTGGGGATACCATTCTGCTATTAGTTTAAGACTTACTCCAAAATCCATTTACTCACTCAACAAGCTTATATTGAACAACTCTCATGTGCCAAACCCTAATTTAGAACTGAGTTTAATTAAAAAGCTAAGTCTTTGTTTCTTCTGTGCAAAATTCAATTAGCAATGAATAAAATATCACTACTACTAACAATAATTATTTTGGGGGATATGAGCAAAGCATAACACTTATTTACAAAAAGGATTAATTTAGAAATGAAACTGACAAGATTTCTTCACTTGCGCCGTTTATAAAAGCTAGAAGTTGTAACAAACATAAAAAAATGAAACATATCTGAAATAATGAAACAGATGCTGATAAGTACTAAACAGCAAAAAATCAAAAATAAAAATGAAAATCGAAAGCCAAAATAGCATGATAGCAAAGGGAAAGAAGAGATGTCTCTGGATATCTAGGTAGACTGGCAATAAGTTCCCTCATATTCAAGACATGAATCATAATGGGGAAAAAATGCTATTAAAAGAAAAGAAAACCAATACTTAACTAAATTTTATGTCACAGACAAAAGCACAGTACTCTAGAATCCCTTGAGGATAGCAATAGTTTTCCCATGAGATACACACTTGTCCCTTCATAGAACCTACCTGTTGTATTTTCCTTTGTTAGAATGAACTCTTCACATAAACATTGTGTCTTTGCTCTCTATCTTGCCCTCCACCCCCACATCATTTTTCATTGTTGTCTACTGGGGCTTCCATGTAATCTGAAAACTTTTGTGTTTTCTATGACACTGAGTATCAAAAACTATAACTCTTTAATATCTATTTTTTCAACATTGGATATGCAAAGCTGTAGAGATAGTAAAGATGAAATGACAAATTGACATAAACACCGATAGACAGATATTTATGTGAATGGTAATACAAGTCACAGAAGGGACAGACCTAAAAATATTATGAGGATTTGAGTTCTAATATGACTTTAGAACAAGTTCTGCAAAGACAGATCAGATTTAGATCAAGTGGGAATGAGGAATCAGAACATTGAGACAAACTGAGAAGGCATGAAGTCAGGGTAAAGAAGAGAATGAGTCATTTAGTGGACAGATGTGTGAACTCTGTTGTGGGTAACAAGGTTGGAAAGCTTTTAACAGAGAACTGAATGTGAATTGTGATTGGTGTTTTGGATAGATACTTAAGTGCCAGTTATTGAAAAGGGATGTTGTCACTCACACTAGGATGTACTCTTTATCTTTACCAATTCTTTTTCTAATCAGACTGCTGTGATCTCTGTTGTGATGGTAGAATAAGAGAATGAATGAACATTTTCAAATGTTAACAGGTGTATGTTCTACTTGCTGCTCTGACAGGGTCATGAGGTAACCCTTGTTTAGCCACATACTCTACTTCACCTCCCAGAAACATTCTCAAAAATGTCAACAAATCCTTCCTTGTAGAAGATGTGCCACATTTTCTCTGGTTCCACACACACTATCATAACGAATACTCTCATAGTTGCCTCCAGCAAACTATGTCTGTTCATATTATTGTTTGGGTGGGATACCCTGTAAAACAGGTTGGGCACAGAAGTACACCAGTAATGCCACCAATGTGACTCTCACACCTGCTCAGATGTATGTTGTTGTTGTTTTTTAATGGTCAAGGTGCAGGAAGTTTTTGTTGTTTCTCCTTTGTAACTAGACATCACTGCCTCTCCTATATAGTAACATTCTTTTTTCCTCTTTGCTTAATGCAAATTATTTTTCCAATAATCCAAACTCAATAAACACACAGGAAACACTTGGCATGGAGTAGGGCTGAAGTGGAGCTTTGGATTAGCTCAAGAGTTATCACTTAACTCATTTGTCTGTATCCTCCCTCAGTCTCAGTTTCTTCTGTGTAAAATGAACAATAAATACTACTACTACTAGATACATAATTTGAAAACTTATGTGCAAAGCATATTTTATGGATTATCATTTTATTTAGTCCTCACAAAACCCCAATGATACTATGCTGTCATTGCCCCTGGTTTCATAGATAAGAAAATTAAATCATGGAAAGACTCAGTTGATTGTTTGCCATTACTTAATAACGTGGTGCCCTAAGACGAACCTGGGCATTCCACACACTTAACCATTACACAATATATCCCAGTGCCTCCAATATCACCCACAGGAAGCATGTCCAGATTCACTGGAAATACTAGAGATAACATACACAGAGTGCCTAGCAAATGCCATGCATAAAATAGACACATACTACTCTAAAATAAATCTATCATCAAGTAGGTAAGAAAATGAAACAAGTTTTTTTGCTGTATTAATGCACCAAATTATAGAGTTTTATGTTTGAAATGAGGAAGCATGTTTATCTAAGTACGTACATATCCAAGACCTAAATTTTTTTAGAGATTTCAGTTTTATTCTTTCAAGCCCTGTTTGAAAAGCATGATTACAGAAAACTCCTCAAAATTCATTACACAATGTAAAAGAAAATCTTACATTTTAAATGATGAGTGTTAAAAAATATTCACACTGTCCATAACACATATGAGCCTTGGTAATAGACAGCTTGGATCACTTCAGTTGGGAATAAAGTAAGTAGATTTCAGAATTATTGACTGGTGTAGATAAATGCCAATTCATTTTCTCCTGACATTAACATTTGATACTGCCAAGTTTTTCAGCTCTTTATAATGACTGGCCTTTCTCTAGCTCCTGTTGTTAAATGATGAGCACACTGAATATTTTTAATTTTCACATAAGAAATTTGAAATTCAAATGTTACTCATTCTTGGAGAAGTATTCACCTGCTCTTTCCTATACTTGATTGTAATTACTGGAGCTTGGCTTCTGGGGGTAATCTAGTTATTGACAAAAGTAGCCTTCTTTTTCATTATAGAACTATTACAGTTAGGTTTTGAAAGAATGCAGTCCGACTCCCATCTCGTCAGGCAGTGTTGTAGTTTTAACTTTTGGAACCTAATGAGGCACATTAGAGACATGCACATGTCCTAACAGGCAAAGATTCTGAATATCTATGTGGTTTACATGGAACATCTATAGGTGAAAATGAGCCTTCCCATAATAATCTTAACTGTGATCATAATGCCTTAAATAGTTATCTTCACTGTTCACATTCACAATTCTAATTAGGATATTTCATGCTGAGTGAGTTTGAAATGTTTTGGTAAATTCTAAATTAAGCAAGTATATTCCCACTGTAGATGTTTCTTGAGAATTTAACCTCTATATTCAACTCTGCTGGAGATTCCCACTTGCATTTATGTAGGTGTCTCCAATTGAGTTATGTCCAAAGCTAAATCACCCCTTCAATTCCTGTTGCTCTGTGTCAGAAACTGGAGAATTTCCCTTAGTTTTTCCTCACCCTCTTTATATAGCACCAGTGTAATTTTTACCTTTCAGTTATCTTTAGAATGTATCTGTATCTATCCAATCCACATTACTCTATTGTAGGCCAGCATCTTATCTAGCCTGGATAATTTAACAGTGTCTTAAAAGCCTCCTGATTTTAGTTTAACCCCTGCTGGTACAGTCATTCTCAGGCTTTTTAAACTCAACGTTGCTTTTGGGAAAAGTCCAAAATCCAGGGATCTCTTATCAATCTCTGCTTATCTCTTCAAACTCACTTCTCTCTTTGAATTCCTTCCTTCCTACCCTCTAATCCAGGTCCAGGCACACTGACTTTCATTCAGTTCCCTCGTTCCCACCTCTGGCAGTGGAAGCTCCTCTTCCACTGGAGCTGAGTGCTCAGTGTACATTGTGGACACTCAGTAAATAATGCTGAATAAGAATGTTACTTCAAAATTTACCAAATTACCTCAATTTCCACAATTTTCCAAAGTACCTCAATTTCTTGTTGAATTTTAACACTGCATCTTGTAGACCCAGATCTCAGCTCTCCATCCTTCTAGTATTTCAGAGATGGTAGATATGGGCCAGTCAAATTCTCATTTGTGTGTATGTATGGTATTATGCTTATGTACTTAATTAACATTTACAAAGTTTTATAATTTTAACATTTTTTTTTCAAATTCCTAATTTAATAGTCATGATAAATCTATGAGCTGTACGTTTGCCATTATGGCTATTTAAAATAGGAGTAACTCAGGTTCATGTAGGTTAACTTGTATGTCTCTTAAGGAGAACTAGGACCTAAACACAGATCTCCTTATACCAACTGTCATTTTTCTTTATACTGTGTATATATAGTGCCTCATGAGAATATCCTTCATATTACAAATGCAAAATTTGTAATGCCAACCTGAAACCTTCCTACGTGACAAAGTATTGCAAACTTTGCTTTACGATGAGGCAAACCTTGGAATTGTCTGGTACTGCTGATAGACAGTCTTTATTTACAACAGTGGATATGATAATACCTGAATCATTCTGTCATTTGAAGTCACTGAGGCTCTTTAAGTTGCTCTTATGATTATTGCAATAATATATTCAAGCTTTTGCTATACATGGGCCAGTGTGTCTTGAGAAAGGAATTAGGCTATTTTGATTTTACCTGTTTTACTATAAAATAAGCATGGCTTTAATAGACACATTCTAGAATAAGCCTCAATCATTTTTGTTCCATTGGATATTGTACCCTTAAAGCAGTATTTCTAGTGGAGCAAGGCCATGTCAACACACATAGAGAAATAACCTGGAAAATGATTTGAAACCTATCTTTTTCATAAGTCAAATTCATATATTTTTAAAAATAATTTTGCTGCCCTAAGTAATGACCATCCTTTCTTACTCATCAGCCAAAATGTATTAAGTACATGGATTGCGCCTAATCATTTTACATATGGAAATTGTACATATGGAAGTATTTCTGACACTGTTCTATTACCATCTTGTCTAATAAAAGTGACTTTTATTTTTGGATGTTTATGTATAGTTAGTAAAATACATCAAACAATATCTTTTCATTTAAATGTTTTCCTATACTATAAATTATATGTACCTATACATTTATACCCTACAATATAATATATACATACTATAAATATATCTTATGTTTCAGTTTTGTTTAATATCAAACACTCCTAAAAAATTGGCCATGGTTGTTTGTATATTAAAAAAAAAATTGGTTGGAAAATATTTTATTTTTAGAAAGTTTCAGTTGGTTTTATTGTTTAATGTTTTCACAAATATAAGAAATAGGTAATAATGCTTTAAGCCTAAACAAGAATAAAAGTTAATTCACTATTTGTATTTACCTTACAACAATAGTTGAAATATATTTCTTTGTGTTTTTGGTAGTATTTTGTTTTTTCTACTTTTATATAAGGGTTATTTATCTTTGGAATTTTATGAAAATAAGTAAATCTAGTATTTAATTTTTGTTCATTTGAATTATTCTATCCCACCATCTACTGAATGATATGTTAGTTTGTATATTTCTCCTTATAACCAGATGATTCATGCAAATTGACTTGTGAAAATGGAGGAAGATGCATTTTAAATGAGAAGGGTGATGTGAGGTGTCACTGTTGGCCTAGTTATTCAGGAGAAAGATGTGAAGTCAACCACTGTAGCAACTATTGTCAAAATGGAGGAACTTGCATACCATCAGCTCTGGGTAAATATTTTAGTGTCATTGTATATTAAAATCGTCTACATTTTTCCTTACATGAAAAATAATATTACAAATATTCCTGGTATTTTAATAGAGAATACATAAACATAAATTAAATCATTTGTTCTAAATTCAGTTTATTTAAGCTCAAGTCACAAAATTTAACAATAGTAATAATCATTATAGTGTTGAGTGTGTACTGTGTTGCAGGGCTCAGTGCTGATAGATATTGCTAGTTAGAGTATCTATTCTCTAGCTTAGAATGATTAAGTAAAACCAGGTTTACAAGCCTGATATGTTTCAGTCCAAAATCTGCTCTTTCTTTTTTTTTTATTGCACTGTTTGCTGAATGTGAAAATTCAGTTGTTACTGGAAATTAGGTTCATCTTAAATGTAAATATACTATATCCAAACATCTGATAGCATCATAATTCCTATATAAAATTAGAACTACTCTGTTGGCATTGTGTTGTAGTATATTTGAAAGTATCAGGTTACTACCTGTTAAGTTATACTTGAGATTATTATTAATTTATGCAATAAGAGTTTGCACAAAGTGTTTTCTTCAGCACATAAATGAACATTAGAACATATTTTCCTAACTGATTTCCATTGCATTTTAAATATGTCCCCATGGAAAAAATTAACCTGATGTAAAATAAAAATATAATTTGCAAATTCCGATATTCAGTGCAAAGGACATTATGCAACTATTAGAGTGCAATCAATGCACATTTAATTCTACTACAATAAATGCAAATTTAGTCAAATGGAAAATCAATCCATATGATCTTCATATCCTGTACACATTAAATTTCTATCTTACTTGGAGTTCTTACTGCTTCTACCACTTAGGCAATTCTTTGAAATATTTAGCATAATGCTAACTGAGTCACATAAAGAAGCATTTTCAGTGTAGTTCAGAAGAGCCAAGCTGTTTCTGATTTGCATTCCAATACTAAAAGCATTACTATTTCTTTAAGTTTAATAATTTCATGTCTATAAATATTTTTGGCTTATTAATTGACAAGGTATTCTAACTACTTAATAGAATTCTGAAAATATATTCAGCAGGTTGATTGAAATAAAAATACACAAATTCTTATTATATATTTTCACTCTGTCTAAGAGAAGCTAGTCCATAGAGAACAGTATGTTCCATTGCTGTAGGAGAAACTATAGTACTGGGACCTTCATTGAATATGCAAATGAGAATCCAATAAATGTGTGCTGAAAGGATATGACCTGTAATTGTATTTTAGTAACACAGATACCATTTACTTTAGGGAAGAAGCTTTTCTTATGCAAATGAATTGTTTAGAAGTTTTATTATTTAATTGTTAACTTTCCTCACTAAGATAATAAAAATCATGGTGTTACAAACAGGTGCTTTTCTTACATTTATCTTTAGAAATACTTAAGCTGACTTAAGAGTTTGAAACTCCAAACTATGGGTAACTATTTAATCTGCAATGTATCCACAGGGACAGTGGATATATGAAACAGTGAATATCCTGTCCTGTTAATGGATCCTGAACTGTATATGCATACAGCATAACATTTAACGTTTTGTTCAAATTATTTCTCCAGACTTTGCTGCCTTCTTAAAATCTATATCAACTTTATCTATACACCAAATTATTAGATTTTGATTTACATAAATAATATGTTCAGAAAAAACATAATATTTCAAAATGGTAATGTAAAGGAGTATTCATGCTATTCAATCTGAGATACGGCCATGTAGTTTATTATCTTATAGCACCTAATAGTTAATAATAATATGATACCCATTTAAATCATTTACAAAGATTTTTTCACTTACAAAAAAAATATTTTTTAATGTTGTTTGGTGTTATAGACTATAGAACCTCATTATCTCCACACAAATGTTAATTTGTTCAACAAATCCCAGTGGGCAATTCATGGATTTATTCATTGTTGGTTTACTTACAATGGAGCCTTTTGACAAATTCCTATGTGGACACTATATAACTAGGGTTTGGGGCAGCCTTAATTAAAATTTATAAGTTTATGACAGTTGTAGAGAACTATAATAATTGAACAAAGGAAATGTCACCAGTTAATTAAAAGCACACATCTGAGAGGCATAATTAAAAATTTGCATGTAAGATTGAGTTTTCTTAATTCCTTAAGGTATCTTTTTAAAGAAGTCTAAAAATAAAATGTGACCTATATTCATATAGGCAAGTACTACAAAATGAAATAGTTTGACATTGATTATATCAACCAAGGTTCATGTAGTTCATTTTAAGACCTGCTCATAGGAGGAAAGATTTAAGATAAACTTTGCCTTGGGCAAAATTCAGGAAATGAGAGTAAAGATTGAATTATTCAGTCATTCTATCATAGAAAATACTGAATCACTTACGAATTTTTTTCATCATGGAGATCATTAGTATATTTATGTAATCAACTATATTTACAGTAATCTTCACTTTTGTGAATATTTATTCTCAAAGGTATGCTCTCACTGGTATTTTCCTTACTCTTATAGGTCTTTTAGATTTTTAATGTTTCGTGAATCAAGTTTTCATTATATATAGATATAGACATATGTTGATGTAGAGGAACAGAGCAAGAGATTTGTAAATTTGGGACAATATACCCAAAGTCTCCCACTCATAAAGTTTGGAGTTATGCAGAAGGGAAGGCAAATTTTAATTTGGGGAATTTGAAAATATAAAAGAATAGAACTGGCTAAGTGAAGAGGTGACAGGATAATTTTTTATAGTAGGCAATACATTTGTACTGAATTATTTGAATGAATACAACATAAAGAAAGCAGAAGCTCTTGTAACTCTGTCACCCACATCTGTGGACTTGGCAGTGAAAAGTTTTGTTCCCAGAAATGAAGCAGGAGGAAAGATCCCCCTATTGAGGAAAGAGAAAAAATCAAAATCTTTTCGCTGCAATGAGAAGGACTCTTACAATAATAGGCAATAGATAGAATTTTCCATCTCATTCATTCAAATCTTCATCCAGGCCACTGCCCCAAATACGATCATAGCATGTATAACTGCCCCAAAAATGTTTACTCAAAGGCAAGCTTTTAGACAGTCTTGAAATATTACAGAATTGATGATGAAGCATATATACTGATGTCTCTCAATTCACATATGTGAATTTTACATGTTATGTAAAGTACACAATCATCTAATTAACACCTTTATATAGGATGTAAGTACACAGTCACCTAAATAACATCTTAATAAAGGGTAAACATACATTTAAACTCCCCATCTTTGCTTTTCTTTTACTTTTTATTAATGCAAGCTTGGTGTCCTAACTCCCTTAACATAGATATTGATTATACTTAGGAAATGGTAAGAGGTGGATATTTGTTCCTACTTGCTTTTTGAGAATCCAAGACAATATTAAGTTGAGAACATAATATTGAAAATATCACACAGTGCATATAATTTAACAAATAAGTGACATAGGGATATATAGCTATGACAAAATAAGTAGGAAAAAACAGAAAGCATAAGAAACAAGTGGCAGGTGACAAGTCTCACACACACATGCACACAAACATACCCAAAAGAAGAAGAGGAAAGGAGAGAAGAGGGAGGAGGAGGAGATAGATAAGGAGCCAAGTCAGACATAGACGAAACCAGCATTCTTTTTTTTTCCTCCATAGAATATTATGCCAGTCCTTTATTATTACTATTTCTTAAGAAACAGATTGTTGGGTTTTGTGGTTTTTTTGAGTTGTATGAGTTCTTAATATATTTTTGTCAGACATATAATTTGCAAACAAACTTTTCCATTCAGTTTGTTGAGTTTTTGTTTGTTGATGGTTTCCATTGCTTTGCAGAAGCTTCTTAGTTGATGCAGACCCACTTGCTTATTTTTGTTTTTCTTTCTCTTGCCTAGGGAGACATACCCAGAAAAAAACTACTAATGCCAGTTGTTGAAGAGTTTACTGCCTGTTTTCTTTTAAGACTTTTATAGTTTCAGGTCTTATATTAGGTCTTCAATCCACTTTGAGTTTACTTTTGTATAAGGTTTAAGACTGTGGTCCAGTTTCATTCCCTTATATGTAGTTGTCCAGTGTTCCCATCCACATTTATTGAAGAGACTGTCTTTTCCCCTTTGTATATTCTTGCCCCCTTGGTCATAAATTAATTGGCCACATAAGTGTGGGTTTGTTTCTGGGCCCTCAGTGTGTTCCGTTGATCCATGTATCTATTTTTATGCCACTACCATACTGTTTTGATTACTGTAGCTTTTGAAATCAGAGAGCATGATGCCTCCAGCTTTGTTCTTTTTCCTCAAAATTGCTTTGGCTGTTCAGGCCCTTGTAGTTCAATATAAATTTAAGAATTATTTGCTCTAGTTCTGTGAAAAATGCCATTGATATTTAAATCTTGGTATTCAAATACCATTCAAATGCCATTGGTATTGAATCTGTAGATTGCTTTGGGCAGTATGATCATTTTAATAATATTGATTCTTCCTGTCTATGAGCATGGAATAGCTTTCCTTTTATTTTGTTGTCTTTAATTTCTTTCATCAATGCCCTGTAGTATTCAGCATGCAGGTGTCTCAACTCCTTAGTTAAATTTATTCCTAGGTACTTTATTCTTTGGCAGCAACAGTAAGTGGGATTGATTGAAACCATCATTCTTAAATCACTACCAGAAGAAAGTGCCCATGGCACAAAGACTACAGCAAGCAATTTTGAAATATTCAGCAAGAGTTTTAAAAGTTTCAATGTCCTTTAACTAAACAATGTCACTTTTAGAAACATATCTCAGGATCACAAACTAATAAAAGGAAAAATGTTCAATATAGTGTTATTTATAACATAAAATTGGATATAAACACCTGAATTCACATAGATAATGTATAAAATATATCTAAAAGATGAATGCTATAACAAAACAATTGTAGAATATATAACACTGTAGAAAAATGTTCACATTATCCTTTAAAGTTAAAAAGAACAAGAAATAAGACAGCTTATATGAACCCAATATGAAAAAAAAATGCATAGAGTCTATATGAAGAAATAGATATTTATACTTTTTCTTTTCCAAGTGTTCCACAATTAACATGCATGACTGTTAGAATCAGAAATTAAAATAGCAATAATAACTATTAGAAATTAAAGTAAAAATATTTATTATTGGATCATGGTAATTAATATATATATATCAGCCTGCTTACTATCAGATACTTCTCTCAGTCCTTGAATGTTCACAACACACCTAGTTGACAATGAAAATAAGATTCTCTGTAATTCTGCAGCTGGCTTCATGAATCACAGCTGCTGGTTCATTTGGACCATATGGTGAGGGTAGTACTAAACTAGTCTTATGGCTCTCTAGACTAATATCAGAAGGCTTGAATGGGCCTACATGTATTCACAGAAAAGACAAAAATGTTTCAGCCTCATTTCCACAATGCTGTCTGAAAATGAACTTTCCAGAAGTCTAAATAGATTGTGACCTATAATTTGAAACATGTCAGAATATATTAAATGGTACCTGAGAGACAGCTAGCTAAAGCACACAGTTCTTCCTTTTTTTTGTCAGGCTTTGCTGAATAGTTCTCCATAATCTTTGTGATACTTGAGACAACCCAACAGCTATATAGTCAACTTGCCAAAATTATGTATGAAAGGGCACTCACTTTCAGTCCAGGAGAACATTTATTAAGTGGAAACGTAGAATGTCAAATCTTTTTTATCAAAAAGACTAGCAAATTTTTAAAGCATTCAAAACTTTTATTACCTGAATCTAAGACAGATTTCACAAAGGAGAGTAGCCTTGGGGGGATAAGAGGTCGGAACATAGGCATTCTGGTTGCAGCCTAGCAACTAACTGAAACAATGCTACAGTGATTTGTCTCTCCACTTATTTTTCAATTTTGTATAAGGGAACAAGAATGTGGCTTTTGTCCAAATATAAAGATGTTGTGAATAAAGAGTATGTAACTTTGATATAGTATTTTCATAGAAGAATATTAAATGTAAACATTTGTAAATATGCTTTGCAGTTTAAGTATCAGTTAAATGCTATTACTTATACTCAATGTGTTTATCAGACTATTTGGTCTAAGCAGTAATTACATAAAGAAGACTAGTTTGTTATAAAACATTATAACCAGGGACAGAAATTTATAAGCACTAGCATGGTTCCATACACAAATGAGTATTAATTCAAATAAACTGCTTAAAAGGAGAACTGATTATAATGTTCACTAACAGGTATCCATGTTTCAGAAATAATAAACATAATCACTGTGTCATAGGAAGTTCACATGTAATTAATTTTGTGTACATTCTCTTGGGGCAATCAACCACATTTTCGTATTGTGTTTGTATAGAAAAAAAGAGCGATACTCTGTCCAATATTGAGCAAAGGAGTTATTTTGCCTACTTAAAATCATATAATACTAATTAAATTATACTGGTGAATAACACTTGATATATTACCTTATTTAATTTTTTTATCACTTTATAGCATTTACTCTAGTATTTTTTAGATGTGAGCTGGAGTGGTTAAGTAAGAAAACTGGGATCTGAAAGCTTAGATTATCCTAGAATCAGTTCTCTAAGACATTACCTATTATCACTGAAAATCAGCAGTATTATCTGCTCAGATCAGAGAAATTGCTATGACTATATACCTAAAAATAACATATAGTTAAGTAGGTCCATTTATCTAGAAGTAAACTGGAACCAAATCATATAAATGTAATGTTCATTTAACAGACACTAATGTTAAATCATTACAATATCCATGTATTTACTTATCTATATAACAAAATATTCAGTTTTTATATATTTTAAAATATATTATTCTGAACTGGTATATTTGCCATGTTATGTCCAAACAAATAAATTTGGGAAAAAGGTGTACATCAGAATTCCACGTGGAGTTTCTTAATCAAAGCATATGTATTCAGTGAAGTTCAAATAATAACCTAAGATGATAATTTGTTTAATAATAATAATAATATTAAAACCAATACGACTACTAATAATAAATCTACCAGTAATTAAGTACTTGCTATGTGGCATTGTACCAGATGTTTTAGCAGCAAATGGTAGGCATTACTATCGCCTTTTTACAAAAATTAAATTTTTGCATCCAGTTTCCATTTATCTATGAACAGAAGCAATGTAAATAAATCAAGCTCCATTTATTGTATGCATCTGGTAAGGCACTTTGCTAAATGTACAGTGTTGAACTTGAATATGGAGTAGGCCGTGCACTGGAACAACCTCCAGTCTACAGAAGTCATCTATTCCACTGAGGACAATGGAAGGAGAATTTTCTCCCTTGGGGAGTTATGGGAGGAGTTGATAAATCAAATCAGCAGCCAGAGAGATCCACAGTGACACATACAATAAGGGGCGAAAAGGAAGGCCTGCCATCTAGGAAGGAGAATAAACCCAGAGTAGGAAAATTGAAACAGAAACATTTGGGCAGAGAGGTAATTGTTGAAGCCATAAAAATGGATAATCACCAGAAAGAAATTTGGAAAAACATTTTTCTAGAGACAGAAAGAAAAAAACATAAAGGCAAGTGTAGAAGAACAGTCAGAAAAAGATAGTCAAATCAGTAGCGCTAATGCTTTTAAAAGCCAAGTGGAGACAATTTTCATTATTCTTTGGTGTTAATAAAAGTAAAATTATGGAAAAAATATTGAGGAAGATGATGATGGAGAAGAAATCAGTGGATTCAGAAGTTAAGAGAGTAGAGATAATAGAAAGAAGCTTTGCAACAGTACATAAATATATAGTAAAGACAGCCCCACACATTAAGTCCTCCATTGCCAAATGTGTCTTAATACCAAAGAGTCACTATTGATTTATATGAGCAATACACACAAATTGAGGGATCTGGCCTGTTTTCTGAGGGAACACAGAGGCACAACAGATTAGAACATATTATTTTGTATAAAAAATTAAAACTCTAAACTCAGTGAAGGATTGAAATGTGACTTTGTGATCGAAGACTTTATTTTGTCATAAACTGTTAGAACTGGAAGCAGTGAGCATAGATGTTTTTTAAATTTCAAAGATGTACCAAAATCTAAAGCTTGAAAATATTGGAATCTAAGAGACTGATGGAGAATTCCTGCTCTGTCTCATCACTGCCATACAAAAAAAATTCAAATTTAATTTTATCTTAAATAAATAGCAGAGATAAAATGTGTAGTTTAAGAAAAAATTCAGAAGGTTGTTCCTGGAATGTCACAGGGCCTTCGTAGACACAGTTACAAAGTCATACCTGTAGATGAGGAATCTCACGCAGTAGGAATAATAGTGATAATCAAAGCTAAAATGTTTTCTATGTGCCTGGTACGATTAGAATGCTTTGCATGTATCATCACATTTGTCCTACCTAATTCTAGACAATAACGTAGGGTGGTACTATTATTATGCACATTTTGCACATGAGGAAATAAGCAGAGAGGTGATATTCGCAGGTGGTAATTGTCTCAGATAGTCTATGAATCCAGGCAGTCTGACAACCTACACTCTTAAGATCTGAGCTAAGAATTCTACAGAAACTAGACTGATGAGGGCCAACAAACAGCTCCTCTGCCTCCTTTCCCAGGTCAACTGATGCTCTTCTTCCTGACCGTGCTCCTCTTGTAGGCTGTCAGCTCCAGCGCCCTGGACGCATCACTGCTGTAAACCTATACCTTAGTCCTTGTTATAGTGTTGCTTCCTTTTCAAATGTAAAAATGAAATTCAGCTCCCTAAAAAAATCCTTATTAATGAGTTCATGCAACTTGTTAGGGTGCACCCAGAGAGAGTCTGGAAATATGACATGGAGCCCATCGTAAAATTCTGTAACAGATGATTCATTTCCCATCAGCAAACAAAAGATTGGCTTTATCACCATACCGTTTTAAGTTAGATAATATTCCCATGAATATGAAGTTTCTACTTGTCAAAAAGAAAGCTTTTCAAAGGAAGAGAAAGAGGAGCTTTTTGAAAATAATTCAGCCAAAATCTAAATGATAAGAGGCATATGCTGGCGGGGAGGGGACAACCTGGTCAAGCCGCCCTAGTTCAAAACAGCTGCGGATGAGATAAAAGTCCAGGGTCATTTCTCAGAGGGACTGGAATGGAGGGCTTTTCAAGTGTCTTGCTGAGCTGTGTTTGTTTCTTTTAACTTCAGTCATTTTAATTTTTTTCACTGCTCATTAAAAAGAGAAAAACTAGAAAGCAATGTAGAAAAACATATATCTACAGTGTTTAAATCCTACCTCCTTATGGCATTTTTTTCTGATTGTTCTAATGTGTTTTCATTTCTCCTGTACTTTCTGTATTCTTTGCTTCACATTTAGCTCATGTTAACTGAGAACCTGTTAATTCTGTTTCTCTGTAAATCATTCACTGGTTCTTGCTGATAAAGTACAATTACTTCTGCTCAGGGCTTACCTTTTCCTTAGTAACTATATTCTAACAATTGCCTACCCTCATCATCTAGCACTATTATTCTGTTCATTGTGTCTTCATTTTTCACCATTATTGTTCCAGTGAAGATATTTTGTCTGTATGTAAGCGACAACTAGAAAATCCACTGCCATGAATAAGAAAAATATTTACCTAAAAGTTTTAAAGCCATTTTCTGGCAATGGAAAATATGAGGTTACTCAGCTTTTAAAGTATATAAGTTTACCTTGTTTCTCAACCTATTAATAGACATTTCTCTGCCACCAAATTAGTAACATTTATAAACAAGTTTTAAAGCAATGCTACTCACTATAAAAAAATTCTATAACTTTCTTCTTTGAGAAACAATAGTTTCTAGCATTTTTAAGTTTGTAGAGCCCTTTCAAGGTAAAATAAAATAAATCGTGGAACTTCAGTTTATTTATTCTCTTGGAAATGTAGGTGAATTTTATTTGGAGGCATTTTATTCATTTAATAATGCTTATCAAAAAAATGTGGAATTGTCCTTTGATGTAGAATGTAGAATCTATGCCAACGGAGAAAACTTACAGCACTTTCATACTTCAAGTCTGAAGCGTTAAACTCATGCATTTTTTATGACCTTTCTAATTATCCTTCATGTCTACAGAAGTTAGAGAGGAGGTGGTGGATATCCTCTGATGCTACTCAACTGAGTGACAATTTCCTGAATCCTAGTTAATTGACATCTATAATGAATTTTTTATTTCTTTCCATTTGTGCAACTTCTAAACCTCATTCTTTCCCCATTGCAAATGAGAGCCATTAACCTTGTTTTTTTTTTTCCTTCACTTTCCTACAGAGTTAGGTCCCTACTCCACTTTCTACTTCGTCCTTGACATTCCAGGCAGTTAGAGAGACTCATTCCTGCTCTAACAGTAAACTGCGTTATGTTCAAAATACCTTAAAGGATTGTTTGCCTTTCATTGCAATGTTAGTTCCCACAGAGAAAATAAAGAAAAATATCTGAAGATGATCCATCAGATTGTCTGTGGAGTGTTGTTAACATCAGACTTCCAAATTACCTTACTAGACTACAAGTGGCAGTCCTTCACCATGAATAAAAATAGCAAGCGAAATGAAATAAAATTGGACTTAATAAGTGCTTATATATCAAATATAGTTTTTGTCTTTAAATAAAATAAAATACTAATGTTCACAAATGTTTTCAAGATGACATGCCCACTTTAAACTTACACTTATTTATAATAAGTCTACTCCTGTACTCTGCGTAGATTCAGCAGTGGTTAGTATGTGATGATTGAACATTGGGAAATATGATTATCTCTGTTTTATGTTCTAATGATCAATAAAGTCTACCCAAATAATTGAAAAAGCAAAATGGACATGAAAAGAGAAGTGTAAAGAATAACACAAGTACTTTAAAGTATAAAGTACATGTATGCATGTATAGTTATTCATAAAATGAGCTTTATTTCACCTGATGTGAACCTGGGTTGTCTTCTGATCTAGGCTGCATTGAAACATGGGACGGCAGAGATCCAAAGAGCTCGTGTTACGGCTTCAAGTCACAGATTAAGTAATTGACAAACCTTAACCAAAATCCTAACTTCATGAGTCTTTCTAGTGAGGATTCCATGAAAATTAAGCCATTTCAGTGAAATAATTTCCTTTCTTTTACCTATTTTTTTTTCCAAAGGGAGACCCACCTGCAGCTGTGCGCTGGGGTTCACTGGGCCGAACTGCGGTAAGACTGTTTGTGAGGACTTCTGTCAAAATGGAGGCACCTGCAGTGTGACTGCTGGGAACCAGCCTCGCTGTCACTGCCAGCCTGAACACACTGGAGACAGATGTCAGTACTGTAAGTTAGCTCAACACCCCATCGCGGTCTGACAGCAATCAGGCTTTGGCGTTCACATGAAGTAATTTTCTTATTGCTCTATCTTCATGCTCCTTATCTCAGATTCAGCCACCCCCTATTTTTTCAGGTTCACCTCCTCTGTCACCCCAACTCCAACAATTACTTGCATTGTTCCTCATCCTTTTCTTGTTTTAAAGATTCTTTGCTTCCTCCTTCCCTATCTTAGACTCCACAGTCCATCATAATTATTTCCTTGTATATACACCTCCTCCCTTATATTGCACTTTCCTAAAAAACCATAACCATGGTTAAATCGGTTCTTTGTCGATTCTCAACTGGGACCCCATTGCTGGGTGGTGCAACTGAGGAAACACACACAGTCATTTAGACTGGTCTCATTTGAACTTTCATTACTACTCTCAAATAGGCATTTATGTTTCTACGGTACCTCACTAATCCATTGACCCTCCTAAACATCTCTGTCCAGTCTTTCCCTTTCCCCTCCCCAACTTCATATGCAGCAGAGGAACTTGCTTCACTAATAAAAATGAAAGTTGTCCAAAGAGAATTGCCACAAGTTCTCACCACTGCATCCCTCAAATGACTTTTCCTATACCCATATTCTCTGTTTTCCTTCTCACAAATAGGAACCGCATGCTACCTCTAAAACTATACCATTCATACAGGCATTAGATTCCTCTTCATTCATGGACACACCTCTTTGAACTGACATCCACTTTCTCCTGCTTTATCATTTTCCTCTCTACCTAGCTTTTCTTGAAAGACATAGCCTTATGCCCACATCCCTTTCTTGATACAACTTCATTTCCTGCTCATTTAAAAAAATTTTTTTAACAGTAGCATTGCTCTAAAGATTTATTAGGCTCTACAATTCCTCTCTGCCTGTTTTTCTTTTGACCCATCAGGTGTTTATCTTCACTCCTCTGATGAACCATCCTGAAACAAAATCAAGTTAATTTCTTTTAATGCCATCCATCTTGTCTTACCCAATGGTCAGGTCTTAATTCTTATTTTACTTCTCCAGTCAGCAATTAATCACTCCCTCCTTAAAATGCCTTCTTCACTTATCTTTATGTTTATGACTCCCGTGTTTTATTCCCATTCTACTGGCTGCTGCTTCTCAGGGCCATTTGCTGGTTTCTTCTTACCTCTCTGGACTTTTGACCATTAAACATTGGAATGATTGTTGATTCTGTCCCCATATGTCTTTTCTTCTCTAAAATGCTCTCTCCTTGAGGCTATGATCCCTGTATAATTCTGCACATTGGAAAGACTTCGACAACTTTTATAAAATACAGTTTCCCAAACATCACCTCCAAAGATTTTTATTCTGTTGGCCTTCAATGAGGCATCTATTTAAAGTTTTACAAATGTTTCACATATGTGATCAAGATTGAGACATATTTCCTAGATGATTTCAACTAATTGCATGTCTTTCAATACCACCCACATACAAACGATTCCATATTTATATCTCCAGCTGAACCTATGAAAATTGCATATTTTTACACCTACATGTCTATTTGACAGCTTGACTTGGCTCTAAATTAACCTAATTTTCTCACTCAAAAATGCTTCTACCATAGTTTTCCCTCTGTCTACAAAGGGGAAACACTTATTGTTCAGGTCCAAAAATCTTGGAGTCATTCTTGACTCCTGTCTTTTATTCCCCACCTACATTCTCACTTTACCTTTGAATTATATCCAGAATCTGAATCTTTTTTTTTTGTCACCTCTATTCTACCAGCTCATCAAAGCTACCAGCATCTCTTACCTGGATTATTGCTAACGTTTCCATGTTTCCTCTCTGTACTCTCTGTATCTACTCTCAAAAAAGCAGCTACGGTTGTGTTTTATCCATAATAAAAAAATTTCCATCTCAGTCACATTTACTGAGATCTTTCTACATCCAGGCATCTTATAATTACTTCTTTTTTTGTTGTTGTTAATTCTATTAATCCATTTAATCCTTCTAATGAGATAGGTATTTTTTTTATTCTCACTTTACAGAGGAGGCTACTTAGGAGACATAAAGTCTCCTGGAGATGACAGTAACTGGGAGAGCCAGAACTCAAACCCACGCAATCCAATCTGGGACCCACCCCCTTAAAAGTTACTTAAACATTTGGCTGCCAGACTGTTTGATTTCATTGAGGACCTCACAGAGAGTGGCCTAGCTGGTCATCAAAGGAAGTACATAGAACAATGTAAAATCAGGCTATATTCACTGATTTAGTTGAGATCAAGAATAATATTAAGTATTTTGCCTGATATTAAAGCAGGGGGCCACTTCTGCTACAACACAGATTCAGTTTCAAATTGATGCTTGCTTTTCTAACTGCACATTCTGTCATATTAGGCCAGCTTTCTTCTTGACATATGTAGATGCCACTACCCAAAGCCCATGCCCTTTTTCACATGGCTTCCCTAACTTATTTCTTAAATGATACGCATCACTGGCCAGCAGAGTTTACCTGGCAAATACAATCCAGTTATATGCATGTGTCCCCATTCACATGCTGCCCACATCCTCATCTTCTCCACGTTAACAGAGTGTAGTATTCCAGCACGACTGCCATCTACTAACTCATGGATGTTTTGTTTTTTTCTTTTCAGCTCCACCATTCTTGAAATACCAAATGATTTCCAAGCAGATCAGGGACAATGCCAACTCCCATCCCACATAATGCAGACCCTTCTTACTATCCAAACTGTAATTGCAGCTTCTCCTTTATTCCAGTAAATTTGTTAACTTCCCTGGCATTGTGACTTCCCCTTACTAATATCTTCCATTCAAGCATGTTTTCTTTGGATTTCTCACTTTTATCTCTGCATGTCAGATCCTTTTTCTCTCTTTCTCTGTGTCTGTCCATCTTAAGCACCATTTCCTTTTTGAAGTTGTTCACATCCTCCCTAAGTTTGAATTCTTTCTTTCTCTTCTGAATTCACAAGTCATTGCCCTTTACTTCTTACTGACTCTACTCACTTTTTTTTTAAATAAGTTTATTTTGATATCATTAATCTACAATTAAATGAGTAATATTATGGTGATTACACTACCCCCTTCATCAGGCCCCCCCCCAACCCCATTACAGTCACTGTCCATCAGCGTAGTGAGATACCATAGAGTCACTACTTGTCCTCTCTGGGTTGTACAGCCCTTCCTGTGCCCCCCCAACATTACATCTTCTACTCACTTTTATCTAGTGTTATTAATTGTGTGCATTCCACCTTCTTGTTTGGGATGACCTCTCTGAGACTACACCCACCAACAATAGCATTTGTCAAATAAACAAATGAACAAATAAATAATCTTATGTAAGTAAATGAAATCAGTTTAGAGACAAGTTAATAAAAAGCAATCAACTTAATGTACAAAAGCTACATTTAATCAGGGTACAGCCATCTGGTATTTTTGCATGGAGCTATTTCTCAGTCCCAATTGGTCCATCTTCATAGAAAATCAATCCTTTTTTTTCTTGATTTTTTTTTTTTAAGTTGAAGCATCACCATTCTTGATTCTTTCTGAACTCAGGAAAAAAAAAATAAAAAATACTATGTGGTCATCATTATAGCAATTTGGATTCTTAAAAAGAATAAATTCAGTTAGCTTATATTTTAATTGGCAACTTAATAGAATCACAGTCTGAGGTAGCCTGATGCATTATAAAAAGGCTGCATTATAATTTTATTATCACTATTAGCAGTCATAGCACTTCCCACTTTTAACTGCAAAGCACTTATTAAAATTAACCAATTAATCCTTAGACAGGGTTAAATAACTTGCTCAAGGTCCCGCAGTAGTAACATTATAGTCAAAATTGGACCCCAGGAGTTGTTGATGAAGATGTCAACAAACATTCCTTCAATATTGTGATGCTGTTCTTTGGCAGCAAAATAAGTCTGTGGACAGCATCATTGAAATGATAAATCCAACAGCTGACAAAAGCATAATAAATTTAGGATCCATTATATCTGAGTTGGCAAGGTTCAGTGGACCTGGTGTTCTGTCAAAATTGTATCTTGCATATACAAAATCTCTCTATAAATGAAGGACTGACAGAATGGTTCATTACAATACCTAATTAAAGGTCCATTAGTGGGAGGTAAAACATCAGTTCTTAGTTGTGCTGAGTGAAAACATTTTACAACTCTGATGGCAATATAAAATCCTGAGGTATGAAATGCAAATTAATTTTATCAACAACACCCGTGGAGCAGAGACAGAGATAAATAATGTTAAAAGTAAAATGAAGCATTCTGTAAGTAAGTTGTTCAAGAGCAAATATAGCTTAACTTCATGCAGGTCTGGAGCAAGGATTTCTAGTATAAGTCAAAAAAATAATAAGCAATTCATTTTGCATTTAAATCTAGATGTTAAACATAAAGTCAATAATATCTGAGGTCATTTGTAATTAAATAGTCATATTAGGACAAAAGGGCCAATGAGAACCAACTCAGTCTGTGTCTAAGAGCCAGGTATTCAAATCAAATAGCAATCTGTCTGTCCTTTCATTGATATGTTCAAAGGCCTCTAGTGATCTGCTTGGGAAAAAATTATAATTTCAATTATAACTCAATTTATTAGAAATAACACCTGTATGGCTTACTCCCACTGGTTCCAGTAAGTACAGCAATTAAATAGTATCTCAAGTTTATAAAATTAGAAGTACCTCACAGTAATCCATACATATCATCTATTGTAACTGATATTAGAACCACAGTCCATCAAGTAACTTGAATAGTTAGGAACTATAGATAGATGTGAGCTTACCATATGTGGTGATATGATGGGATTATTTTTGCCATTTGCCTTCCAGAACAATTTTATTCTATTAGTCAGTCAGTTATCCCAGTTTGGTGTGTACAGTGAGTCTATCACTATGTTAGGCATTGAGGGAATAGTGATGTCAGACATATTCCCTGCCCTCAGTTTACAGCCTAATGTGTGATTCTGAAAAAGAAGTTATTATGGGACAGTCTAATGAAACACAGAGGTTTGCAGAACCTCGGGAAGAACCAAGAATTCAGTCTGTATGAAAAATTTTTGAAGTAAGGGACATCTAAGCTGAGACCAGGAGAAAGAAGCTAACCAAGTGAAGAGAGGAAACAGTGAGTGGAACAGCATTTACAAAGGCCAGAATGGAAAGCCTTTTGAAATTCATCTTTTTCTGTTTCTACTGCATTTTCCTAGGGGAGGGCTGTCAGGGAAAATAACATTCACTGAACATATGTAATGTGTTGGTCACAGAGATATGAGCTGTTATACATTATTTGATCTAATATATGAATATATGATATTTTAGTAAATGCCCATGCAATCCTGTGAGTTTAGTATTATTAGTCCAATTGACAAGTGCCAAAAAATGAGATTGAGCCATTCTCCCTAATCTGCCAAGTTAGAGAACAGAAGAGCCACAAATTGTAGCCTTGTGTGTCTGACTCTAATGGTAGGCTGCTTCTGGTATATTTTCCTGCCATTTAATATCCTGTCCACTCTGTTGCATCTTTTCAGATTCACTGTGAGAACACTCAAAGCTCGGGTCGCACACTGGCTCAGCTTGGTTACTGCAAGTTTCTACTCCATTGAAAAGAAGTGTTGATAAGAATTTTAATCTTGAGCTTATTTAACCCTATCACAGGCCCAAGCAGAAGAAACTCAAGACTTTAATGATGATCAGGAAAATAGAGTAGTACTTTTTCAGTTGCTCTGATTAGTATGAAGGCCAATTGGAAGTGAGCCTAGAACTCCAAGAAAAGGTTGTTCCTTAAAAAGTAAAACTGTCAATCAGGACTCATTATCTCCTAAGTACTCAAGAATTTGAGATTCTTAGAACATTCACACTTAGACTGACAAAGCAATTTGCAGCCCTGGCTACTGAGTGCCCCGCCCCAGTTCTTTTTCTCTTGGTGAAGATAAGCACTGCCTTTATTGGGGCTCTTATCTCTCTTGCCTGGATTACAATACATTCACTTAGGGACCCTTTTTTCCAACCTTAGAAACGTGTTCATGGTCTCCAAAACGTGTCCCCTTTAATGGTTCACCTGGGAACCCTCTGTGTCTAAGCCTAATTCCCTGTTTTGTCTTGTAACTTCCCTTTGCCCTAGGACATTCAGCACTTCCCTTTGGCACTTTCACACCATATTAATAACATCATTCATGCTCTTGACGCTCTACTCCACTAACATTTGAAACAGATCCTGGTGTTTTGCACACCTCATCAGTCTTGGGTGGTAACTCAGTGCCTAGACTTAGTAGATAGTATTGGGTATGTGAATGAGAGTAAACAAAGTAGAATGATTCTGTTTCTAGCTGGCCTGGCCCAGTTTTTTTCTGTGCCCTGACAAAGTCCCACTCAAAAGCAGAGCGAGAGTTCTGGGCCACGATACTGACCAGCTCATTAAGATCCACACTCCATGAGACACTTTGTGATTTTTTGTTCAGTTTGAAAAAAATAGTGTACAAATACAATTAGATCTGAATTGATGTGGGTGCAGGAACACAAACACATTTATTTTCTCATATGTCCGTAAGAGAGAACAGCAAACTAAGGGAGAGATAATGTAATAATTGTATTATTTTACTATAGATGGTTTAGAAGAAATTTTTTGAATTATAAAAATGTTGAAGACAGTTTTGATCTAGTAGTAAAACTAGAATTGCTAAAAACATATTTTTACTATAATTTAAAGAAAATGTAAGAATAATAAGAGGGAAAAGATTTAGGGAAAATGTGCTTATATAAAAAATTATTGGAAACAGCAGTAAATATTTGCAGCAGATAATATGTCATATGGGTCAAAGTAAATATTCTGATTATTAAAATTAATTTATTCAACTGATATGTATTGAACACTTATGAGTATTATTTATCATTCTAGGAATGGAGAATACATCAGTATAAAATCTCTTGGAAAGCATTTGCCTTAAATAATTTTTGGTGAATAAAAGCCACATGGCATATCTTTTCAGATTAAAAGCCAGATAAAGCTGCAATTTAAGAGTTATGTAGTCAAAGGATCTGGAAATCAGAAATGATTTTTATACTATACTATTTAGAAGCATCCCATCATTTTTTGTAATGTGATTGTTTCAAATCCCAATAACATGTTTATAAATTTAACAATTGATTAACTTTTATCACTATGTCATGTAACTTACACCTGGATTTAATATTACTGAAATAATTTCAGTATTACTGAGAAAAAAATCCTTAATAGTGCTTAATTACTCTTGCTGGCATCATGGCACCAAGTTTTTCCATGCCAGCTTCCCTTGATTTTGAGAGAATGCTAATCTCACATATTCTTGAAGCAGTGCTTCACCCTTTAATCAAACCAAGTTTAAATGATTTAATCTTCTACTTTTATGCCATATTAGCACTACTGACAAGTATTTACCCATCTTTTTCCAACTTAAGTAAGAGTAAATATACAAAATAACAAAAGACAATGAAATACAACCTTAAAACTGCTTAATTGAAGTTTGAAAATAACCTGACATATAAGTAATGGTTAGTAACTGTCTAAAGAAGTATTTGTGTTGAAGTAAACTAAATATGCTCACTTGGGAGGCCTCAAAAAAAAAGGCCTCCGAGTCCATCCATGATTGTGATTCTGCTGTACTTCATATTAAGTAAACTGAGTGGATTCATATATAATTATCTGCAAACAGAATTGTGTATTTGAAAACAACATGGTACATAAATCGTGCGCAGACAGAAACACAGATTGAGCAAAAATATTTACTTGAGGTTTACCTCAAACCAAGCAAATTGTTTCGAGTTAAATGCATCTGCTAATATCATTTTTAAAATAATTAAATCAAATGTAAATTTAAGAGTAATTTTGAAACAGTGCTTTATATTAGATTTGGAATATCATCTGACATGTTTTGAAAAAATGTCATGAATCAGGAATCTTTAAATGCTTTAAATAGAGGAAAATAAAATAAGATTCCTACCTTGACTAATGTAACAACCTTCATGTTATTAAAGACTTCATAACTAAAAACTGATATCGTTATTCTGTTTTATGCAAAAGATAGAACCTCTTTTGAAAGTCAATACTCTGTTAGGAAAACTTTTGTATTTATCCTATTGATAAAAATGGCAAGAGAGTCAATATGTCATCATCAGTTAGTTCCCAAGGTTAAAAAAAAAAAATTCCAAAGTCTGAAACTCATAACTTCTGTGTCCCAGACTGAATAAGGCAAAGACAGGAGGAATGATTTCTAATTTACCAATTTGGTAACCTACCAAATAAATAAGAGCAGACCTTTACTTAAATCAAAACAGTACATTCATAATTATGTTTATTTGTTCAGTTTCATATTCATAGTACAAACCTAATTATCATGTTTGATTTAAATAAATGAATATATTTTAAAATCCACTGTTTTCCAACAAATAAATTAATACTAAAAGGAGCAAATGTTAAGTGAAAAGAAGATAACCAACAATTTTTCACAATCTATGTACTTAGTTATATGAAAATGAACTGTTAGGAGAAAAAAAATTATTGAGGGTTGTCTTTGAAGAATCAGACACATTTTAAATATAAGATACTCTGAAGAAAAGCAAGTTCCTTGGTTCAGAATATCACTAGACTATTAATCCAAAGGTTAATAGCTAAATTGGGATTTTTAGATCTTCATTGCCACTTGAAGATCCATGACTAAATCCATGGTAATGATATGATCAATCTGATTTTCAATTTGATGAAATAATTGCACTTTATCAGTTTTGAGAACTGAGAAAATCTATGTTGTAATGATACGAGGGCAAGCTTTTCTTGAAAATCCATTGATACAAATAACACTGTGGCAGAAACAAAGAAATTGAGGTGGATGGGTCCATGTAATGATGACAATACTAACTACTCAGTTATCATTTCAGGCCAAGAGCTCAGGTCATTTCCATGATACCTTCCAGACCTTGAATAACTGGAATTTAAGGTATAATTTCCAATTCCGTATTTCAGTGCTCCTTAAATTGGAAGGTAGTTTAGGTTTCTGATTCTTTTAAGAATCTCCTACCCAAATAATGCAAATACACAAAACATTTCACATATAATTGTAGTAGGTTTCTGAAACTTCATTGAATATACACTCTAAGTTTACTGTTCTGGAATCTGTCAAGCTGGAATTCAGATTTGAGGAAGAAATATTGGGTTTTAGAGATGGTAATAGGGAATCAAAACATTTCAGAATCATTTAAAACTATATAAAGTAGAAATTTGTGGACTAACAAAAGGTATTCTACAACTTTGGATTTCCAAATTATTTTCATCATCACTGGATAAACTCATTTACATGATTTGTTAACAAAATAATGATAATTATAATTATCTGCTTCTCAGAGTTGGGAGTTTCAAGTGAGGTAATCTGTAAGAAAAGTGCTGTGTAAATTTTAAAATCAGATGTAAATATTTATTTTTTAGATTTAATTTTTATAGATAGATTCCAATTTTATAGATTTTCAATGCTTATCATTTACAATGCATAATTAATATGCATTATGATATGCATTTATATGATATATATACTTAGGTAATGTATAGTTTGGATACTAAAAAGAGATTTATTAAATGTACCACATTTATGGATATGGTCTGAACACAAACATAGGTATCCTGACAAACTTCAGTTTCAAAAGTGGTAAAACTAGCCTTGACTGGTCCCATATTTACATAAATGTATAAGTGCCTTTGGGGTTTTAAAACTAAAAACATCAGCAATGTGACTCTTGTTCTCTGCCTTCTGACGTGCTCAATCTCCAAGGGCAGTCTTATTAATTCTACAATATTAATTGAACATCTAATATGTGCGAGCCACCAAGGCGTGGAATTTAGTCTAGAATAAAACAAGAAATTTATAAATAATATGCAAACATGTAAGATGTCAGGTGGTCAGAGAAATTAGATGACGAAAAATAAAGCAAAGTAAATTAAGAATCTACTGTCTGAATGAAGAGAAGGCTAGGGGGCTACAGAAACACACACACACAAACAGGATTACATATTATATCAAAGGTTCTTGCTACTGTATCTTTTTTGTATGTTGTGTGCAAGAAAGAGTAATGACAATATCATTGTCTTAAGGCTGAAGCAATTTACAAGGATATTTTGAAAGAATAATAATCTTTCTAAATAAAAAAATACACTGGATTCAATTATTTTATGGATTAATTATAGTAATTCAGTGCACACTTCTAATCATGACAAAGGTTAAATGCTACTACTTAAGAGAATTAAAGTGATTTTCTGCAACCTTTAAATTTAAAAGTCTTAGTAAAGTGGAAAGCTGAATTATATATCAGTCATCTGTTTTATCCCTACACATCTGACCTAGAGGATACTTGCACATCCTGTAGGGAAATCTTTTATAGTTTGCCACATATTACTTGAAAAGGTGATCTTTTCAAGGTGATTTTCTCAGTATCTTAGTGAATTCTGATTAAATAGTAATCACTTCTATATAATCTGCTATTTTTCTTTTTGCTATCAGACAAGTGTGGAAGCCACCTCTATATATCTGTATCAACATATTGATATAGGGAAATATATATATATATATTATGCATTTTACAAGGTAATGTATTGAAGGAAAATGAGAAGGAAGGTATATCTAAGTATATCACAAATTATTGCTTTGACATTTAGATTTAAGGTAAGTAGCTTGGAAGAAAGAAAGGATGGAAAAGAAAAGAAAAAGAGAGAGAAACAAAGTTATGCATGTAGGAACTACATGAGTTTGTCTAAGGTGGCCTCATATTCTCCTAGTATATTGGGATATATAGTAAGGTGGGATATTGCCTGCCCTGTATTTAGGCTACAACGTGAAGACAATAACTTTCTTCATGATATTCCCATCTGAAAGGATCCTTTCCATGATTACCTCCTATCCAGCATTCCTCACCTTCCATTTCTAAAAGAAATTCTTTTCAGTTTTCTAAAAGTGAGTTACTGCTTTGTGCTCTGAGCTGTCTTTAAAAAGTTCCATGGACTAACTAAAATCTTTTCTTGACCTTGATTTTTTTAACCACGTCAACCTTGAGGGTTTATCAAATAAATGCCCTCTAAGGGCATGGACAATATTAATACAATAGATAACTTTAAATACAGTAGATGTTATTAAATTCTATTAGGCTGAAATTAACTGAACTGTAATACACACCCAGTGTCCAGATAGGGACAATAGGCCTAAGTATATTTCATGGCTTGTGTGCATGCTTTCCTCATTCTATTTTTAAGCTATCATATGCTTATTCACTTAACTGATTCTCACTGAGACTCATTGGTAGACCATATCTAGCTGTCATCTGCAAGTCAGCTTGCTTATAAGTCTCAAATGACACTTTTCCACTTTATAAATAGTTACTTGCTAAAACTTTTTAGAGCTGGATTTCTTTAAAAACAGAGGAACACTCAATCCAGAATATTGTTTATAAACAAGAATTGTATTGGTTTCTTTGATATTTGAAAAAACAGCATCATGATAGTTTTATGAGTGAGTTTTTGACAATTACTAAAATTATTGTTGCCACTATTAATATGCTATTTGAATCAGCAGTCTGTTGAAAATTTAAATTTGGTACTTTTAAAATCTCACTCCACATGTCTCACTCAAATCAAAGTTTTCATAACTTTGTGTTTCTGAATTTCACAATGTCTTTCTATCTGGTTACTCAGTAATGGCACTGTGTGCATGGGATGGATTTCCTTCTTTTAAGGTTTTCAGTTTTCTCTATAGAAATATTTGGGATAGGTTTCTATTTTTAGTAGTAAATTAGAAAAAACTAATTTTCTAGACATGCTTTCTTGATGAAAATTTATCAGCTCTAATAAGAGTTCTGCACACATTTTTTTCCCCTGGTGAATATTTAATTGGCATATCTAGATTCAGTGTTTGCCCACTTTATTAAAATTAGCTCTGAAATTGGAAGATATATTTGGACTACCTAATAAGCTTAATGATTAAAATATCTTAGGCTGTGATATTTGGGGAATGTAAAAATGAATCAATTCTACTATTTCTTAAGTCTGTTTTTCTGTTTCCTTATATAATACTCCAAAGACAACAATCACAAAATTCTAAGAAAATGTATGCAAGTAACCTTATCTCTTTTGCCTCCTAAACCATGCTAGATGAAAAACTGACTTTGGACAATCACTCTAGTTAACACATTTAAGAGTCTTGGAACATTTCCAGAAATCTTCCAAATGTTTTCATCCTAAATTAGATGTCAGTAAATGTTAACATTTCAGTGTGTCTTCCTTCTTTTCTTGGCTATTTTGGTTTCTTATTTGTCTGGAGGGACCCAGAGTTGATCCTCTTTGATAAATGCATAGATCACATGGATGGTTAGGTATTCCCTTCAAGTAAGAGAATATAGTACTGTAAACGAATCATCAGTGGCTAGAGAGGCAAATATCCAAACATGGGTTGAGACAGGAGGCTGAGATGAAACAAGAAATGTGGACACTTGGGTGAGGCATGGGAGTCTGGCTTAGTCCCTGAGCACTGATATTGCAGGTCTTGGTGGCATCAGTCAGCTTTCCTAGGCCAGCTGCTCTTGCTGCCACAGACCCTTTAGCATTCTGACTCGTGGTAGACCCTCAGTTATCTATGTACATGGGCATGTTCAGTTTTAGATAAACATGAAGGAAAGAGAACACTAACAGTATTCAAAATTATTTTCTAACTTTTTTTTTCCTGAGCAAATGCATGAATTATTGAATAAGAAAAATTAGAGTTTGCTCTCTAGAGTCAGGCTTATTTGGGTTGAATTTCAGTTCTCCCACTTATTCTTGTGTGATCTTTGAGAAGTTGCTAAACCTCTCTCTGTCTCAGTCTAGTCACCTATAAAATGAGGATAATACCATATAATGCACAAGATTATAACAAACACATGTGCCTAGAATGTAGCAGACAGCTAAAAACAAGTGTTTATCATCATCATATTTGTTGTTTCTGTCATTTTCCTCGAAACATCTTCTAGCTGCCTTGATGATAGAAAGGGCACTGTTGAGGATGGCTAGTTGAGGAGGAAATCATGACATAACCTGAGGCATGTTTAGTAATACTGCTTCTGTTCAAAGATGACCAAATGATGTCAGAGAAATTAATCAAGTAACTAAGATTAGGTCACCCTGTTAGCCAGAGAAAAGACTGAATTTAATCTCCAAGTTCCTCATATTCTTGTCAATGCTTTTGTTTTTTTCTTTTTCTTAATATGTCACTCATGCTAGAGGGTATTATGCTCAGTGAAATAAGCCAGGCGGAGAAAGACAAGAATCAAATGATTTCACTCATCTGTGGAGTATAAGAACAAAGAAAAAACTGAATGAACAAAACAGCAGCAAACTCAGAGAACCCAAGAATGGACTAACAGTTACCAAAGGGAAAGGGACTGGGGAGGATGGGTGGGAAGGGAGGGATAAGGGGGAAAAAGGGTCATTATGATTAGCACATATAATGTAGTGGAGGGGAAACAGGGAAAGCAGTATAACACAGGGAAGACAAGTAGTGATTCTATAGCATCTTACCATGTTGATGGACAGTGACTGTAATGGGGTATGGGGTGGGGACTTGATAATGGGGGGAGTCTAGTAACCATAATGTTGTTCATTTAATTGTACATTAATGATAGCAAAAATAAATAAATTAAATTAATTAATTTTAAAAAAGCCAATGGTGACTGTCCTGGAAATTCTGTATTTCATACATACATGGAAGCAGTCATAAACCTCCCTGTTAGAAGAATATTAGCAAAATTCATAGAACCTACTACTCCTGAAACACAGTGAAATAACAATGAAGGTGGAGTGCAAATGTCACTGAAACTGGAGGCCAATTATAGAATGCCTGGGGATATGCACTGTGGATTTACCTAGTCTTCCTTGTGAAAGTCATCCAATCCTTTTAATTTATTGTTATTTGTGTGTGTGTACACAGTCCTAAATTATCAGATGCTTACCTAAATTGTGAGTCTTAAAGCCAATTCACATAATTTATTTTTTTAAGGCCAGGTCAAAATTCAGTGAAGTAGAACAACTGATGTGCATTCATGTAATTATGTAATGTAATATCTCCTGGATAGCCATCCTGTATTACCAATTAAAGACTCTCCAGTTTCTCCAGTATTCTTACTGAGTATCTTCACCTCCTGTTCATGTGGTGTTATTTTAGTTTACGTTCTTCTTTTTAAATAAATATCACACTTACACTGACTATTACAATGTGAATAGCCCACTTGCAAATATTAGCTAATAGCTAAATAGTATTGATACTTTTCAATCGAAAGAAATATTTGGGAAAGAAGTTAAATGCAATTAGAGGTTTTATGACATCTAGCTCACCATGAATATTCATAAACCTGTACATACACCCATACATGCACATATTTTTATACAGTCCATTAAGACACTGAAAAGATTAAAAAGAGCATGTCTTTGTATTTCTGGTTGCTAACAAAGGAAAGGTAGAATATGAGAGAGAGAGAAAGAGAAACAGAATGCCATAATGATCTCCCTTGAAAATTACTTCACTTCTGTTGCATCAAATAGCCATTCACTTATTCTCCTGTTATTATCTACCTAATTACCATATGAATACTCTGTAATTATATATCCATCCTCATCCTTTAGATTTCATGATTGTGTTTAGTGCTACTATGCAGTTCTTATTGTAATTATTCTACAGAGGTTATAACAATTTTTATATTGTGAATATAAAATGTTATGTAATTTCATGGTAATCTCTACTTTCTTAGAACAGATTAATTACATTTCATTATTGCTCATTCTTATCATATGCAGAACATCTCAATTGTTATGACATTCAGGTCAGTAAAATGCTCAAAACTTTTTAGATGGACTGTCCCACAGGAAGGAAGATTTTGTTGGTAGTAACATATGTAGGCCCTTGCCACAGTAGACATTATTCAGATCAAATTTGGTTCCTTCTTTCTTTTTGTCTTAGCCTTTCTACTGGTTATGTTCTCCAAGAGCTGGTGTGCTGTCTTGTATTTCTGGACTCTTCCCACAGCTCACAATATGCAATTAGGCACATGCGCATCCTCAACAAATGGATCCACCACTTCCTTGTATTGTCATGGTTAAATTACTCACATTGTACAAAACAAGATCAACTGTGATGTTCCAACAGCTTTCTTTTCCACAAATTCAGATGGTTTCTGCAGAATACTTCCTGATTGATATGGCTAGACTCTTTTATCTTCAACCTTTAATCCCCCTTTTCCATCTTCAATCCCTTCTCTAACCCATCCCTTCCAACAAAAATTCTCCTATACCTGTATTTTCTTATAACCTTTCTTCTTTTATTTACTTTTTTTTTTTGCTGCCTTTCAGTACCAATAACTATCAAGTTAAATTTTAAATTTGAAGAAACAAAAGAAGATGGTTGTGTGAGAGTAGGGGTGTCTGTCTATGTGTCAGAAAACAAAAGAAATTTCCTTTGCTTTACACCTTGGTATTAACCAACCATCAACATCCCTAACTCTTTTTTCTTAAGGCAGAATTATTTAGTTTTTTATTGAGATTTATTTACTGCTTAACAATACTGATTTCACTTAGTTGAAGCTGAAATATGAAAAAAAAACCAGAAGGCAATAAAACATCTGAAAAGGTAAGTTCGTACAAATAATTGATAGTCATAGTGATAAATATAATTATGAAAATCTTTAATAAAAGTCATTAATAAAAATATCAATGTATTTTAAGAAAGCATGTATCTCTCTTGCAGAAGGATGGGATTACTTTCAGAATGGTTTTAAAACATTTTTGATGCTGTAAGTGGTAAAACAGGGTAACTACTTTTCAGCACTCTGGGATAAGAAAAGTGTTCATTCAGAGTTTATTAGGTCAGGGCAGAATCCTTAGAACCAAAGTGAGCAATCACTCACCAAAGGAACCTTCTCATAGACCCTTCTTCTTCATACTTTGTTAAATTCTGCTGGATTGGGAAGTGATAATGAAGATAAACAGCTGAAGAGATACTTAGAATTTAAATGTGAGTATGTAGTAATTATTAAAAAGTATTTAGAGAGGTGATACTGATGAAAATACAGCATATATTTATGCAGGTTTTATGTAAGTGTTTGTAATTCAAAGTGGATTAGAGCTGAGAAGAGAATGAGAGAGAAATCAGGTGGCATTCCTATGACTTAGTGTACATTGATGTGATGATATTAAAACAATGGCAGAGAATGTGGACTTGGGCTGAATGCCCCAATTTAAAAACAGTGTCATCAGGTATTTCAAACTCCTTGACTTGCACATAGTGTGTGTCATGATTAAACTCAAGGTAACAGAAAGCATTTGAAGGAATAATTTTGTTTTCCAGTTTGTAAGCATCCAATGTTTATGCAGTAGTTTAAATATCAGACACTGAAGTCCCCTATGAAATAAGGTCCACTTTCTTCTGGGTTCAGGAATCTTGGAATTGAGTAAATAGGGAAGACTGAAACAAAGAAAGAAGGAGAGAAAGAGACAGAGAAAGAAGAAGGAAGGAAGCCAAGAGAGGAGGGAATATACATTCAAAGGGGTGGGCCCTAGAATCCTAATATTGGTGCAGAAAATAATCCAGCCAAACATATAACTCCACAAGTTCTACATGTTGCACATCTAAAGGCTAACAATGGGAGATAGAAAATTTTCACAGTAAGGCATTGCAAAGCAACTCTGGCAGGGCTGGAGTATAGTGAGCAGTTCTCTGTCCCTGAACTTCAACTTAGCATAGAGTGCTAAGCATGTGAACTAGGAAAAATGAAATGTCTTCCGTCTGAATATCTGTACAGAAAGGGTTCTGAGCCTAAAATGATTTTTTCCTGTTTTTGCAGGGAAAAAGTAGCATGGCTCAGTAGCATGCACTTTAGAACTATTTATTAAAATGTTAATTCTAGTATCTGCTTATTTCACAATTTTATCTTAAGCAAACATTTATTTTACATTATTTGGATTCCATTTGTATACCATCAGGCCAATCAACTGCATAGAGTAATGTGCATCTGACATGCTACAAAAAAAAATGGAAGGTGTAGAAGAGTAGAGAGTGAGAATTTTCCAGAAAGCATAAAAAGTGGACCATGAATTCCTTTAAGAAATAACATCTGTAAGGAGAAAAATTATTTAGTTAGCAAATTAACCAGAATCATTAAAATATTCTAATTGTAGCTTATGTGCCACTCAGTTAAAAAAAAAACCTTTCTATTGAAGTATATGTATAGAAAAATTTTAAATCACAAGTATATAGTTCATATATTTTTGTGTCCAGTCTTTTTCCTCAATATTATTTTTGTGAGATTCATCCATGTTATTGCTTCTAAGTATTATTTCATTTTTCATTTATTTATATATATACACACCTATAAGTATAATTTCATTTTTCATTTATTTATATATATATTTATACCTATGGTATAAGTAAACCACATTTTATTCTTCTTACAATGAACGTTTGGATTATTTTCAGTTTGGCGGTATTTCTAAATCAATTTCTGAACAGTATTATATACATATTTTGTGCATATGTGCATACTTTTCTCATGGCTATATATTAAAAGTGGAAATGCTAAGTCATAAGGATCAAATTTACCAGGTATTGTCAAGTGTTTTTCAAATAGGTGGAACCAACTTATATTCCACCTAGTCGCATATGAGCGTTTCTGCTCTTTGTTGTCAGTATGCTGGGTTTGCAATGGCATTTCTTTGAGGTATTAATTTGTATTTCCTGATTACTAATGAGTTCTGTACATTCTTATGGCTTTTAATCTCAGTCTAAAATAAATTTAATCTATACATCAAAGTTACTTATAATTATTAAATTATAGATACATTTTAAACTTTGCCTTTAGCATTCTAAATACAAACTATACTGTGCTATGCTACATAGTGTGGCATAAGGACAACCATCAACTCTTAGAATGTTAATCCACTTTTTTTCTAGTTTCTTAGGTCTTCTCAATGATGTGGTTATAGAAACAAAGTGGTCCAAATTTTAGGTGAAAATTACATTTTAATTAAGGTTTACAAAGTCAAGAAATAAACTAGTTCAGTCAAATTAAATCCATTTACAACTATTAAACAATGTATTGCCTTTACTAATCAGTAAAATTATCTCCAGATCATCATTTCTTACATTTGCTAGATCCCTAATTCTGGTTCATCAGTCAGTCCCCTGAAATCACCTGGGCCCCATTTTGGATTAATGAATTTGAATCTAGAGGTATATGGTGGGCCACAGGGAATGGCACTAGAATTTGCATTTGCAAGTCACCTACATGATTCTGATTAATTCTCTACTATGAAAACCTCTGAGTAAGAACATAATATGAAGATCTTGGAAATCAGCTGACTTCCATGGCTCATCAGAAAACTGAACCTGAACCAAAGATGAAATTCAACACAATTGGGGGCACCATTAAAACAGCTCTCTGTCACTAAGAGGTATCTAGCAACCTGATCATGAAAGCTGTTCTGTAGAGATTTCTACAGAACATCAAATAGGAGAGAGAGGGTAGTAGATGATCAAATAGGCTACTGCTAATACATTCTTCATAAATATAAATAGAATACAAACAGATACCATAGTGGACGAATACTAACATTGGCTTAGTTTTCAGGTCTCCAAGTCTCTCATCTTTTGAAAGTGCTATTTTTCTTAAATATAATCGAAGCCCATAGTAATAGACTTAAGCATTGAATCTCAATGAGGGCACTTGGCATAATGCAAAAGCAAGCATAAGAATGCTTGAAATAATTTCCATAAATATGAAGCAAGCCTTTCAAATTTAATTTTTGTCTGATTTAATAAAGGGCTAGATAAATATATAAACATGAGAATTATAAGTTATGTTTTAATTTTTTTTCATCCACCATAATTGTCTTATAACAGGTTAAAGTTTATAAATTGTGATTTTCATCTCAGCTAATCTCATTTAACATAGCTTCACAATTAGATAGCTAAAAGGAAATTATAGTTTCTATACACAAAGTCTGGGATTGATTTAGTCAATTCTTTTGCTTAAGATTATTTATATTATGAATTTCAATATTTTGAAGGTGAATTATAACATAGTCCTATATAAACACACATATAGACTTGTCTGCTTTCAAAAGACTGAGGCAGAATGTCTAATTACAAAGTTAGTAGGATTATTCAGTTATTAAATGTAAATGGTCTTTGTTTTATCACTCACATTTAAGAGGTATAGAAATATTTGAGGAAGTCTACCTCTATAGCTGGGAAAATTGTTGCTAATGCTCAGCAAGACATGTCTTTCAAAACAGAGGTCTTGGACTACAGAGAGGTTTTCCCTCTGACACGTGGGGAGGCTGGGTTCTCACCTAGGAGGGGCACAGTAGCCTACACTTCCATTGTCACGTCCTACCCATGATGGATCAGGCAGTCTGCTTTTCTTCTGAAATTCTAGGAATTTCACCATCTAGAAATACTAGGGCTGGTGATGGTGCATGTAGAGTGAGGCTTCTTTCCACCACACCAAGGACTGCTTCCAAGGTATGCAGTAAAGTGTCTCTAACTCACCACACACTGCCTGGTTCTCTGGATGAAAAGAGATATGAGGAGAGGCAACAATAAATGATATCTAAACAATGACATCTGGAGCATTTCTGCTAATTTCAGAATAATAGTAATATTGCTCATTAGAAAGCTCAGGAATCTTGTGAACTTAAACTTTAAAATTCAGAACCAAAATTTGTCAGCTAGCATTACATCAATATAACCCATTTCCTTTTAGCAAGATGAAATGATGCCTCACTCAGGCAAAAAGGGGAATCAATGGCATCATTAGAGAATTCTAGTTTTGTATAATTGCAAGCTGCTTTTGCAAATTAATCTACTCATTGATAGACCATTCTTAAATATTAAATGAAATGATAACATTTATCATGACTAAAGAAAAAACATTGTCTACTAGAATTTCATTTTTCTGTTGTGTGCATTCCTCCTAGATGTGTGTCACCACTACTGTGTGAATTCTGAATCCTGCACCATTGGGGATGATGGAAGTGTTGAATGTGTCTGTCCAACACGTTATGAAGGGCCAAAGTGTGAGGTTGACAAATGTATGAGGTGCCACGGGGGCCACTGCATTATAAATAAAGACAGTGAAGATATATTTTGCAAGTAAGTGAATATTCAGCTTAATTTATAAAAGCTTTTGAATCCAAAAGGACAGAGGGACATAGCAGTCCAGTAATAAACTTTTAAAACAATGTAAATTATTTTTATTCTCAAATTCTGTATGGTGAGCATGGCATCCTTTTTTTTTCTGCTAGAGGTGAAATTCAATTCATTTCAATTAAATCCACATTTATTCAACACTTATGATGGTATTATGCACCTCTGGGGAGCATGAAAATTCATGTAATGATATGATCAGGTCATTCCCCACATAGAATATTCCTAACAGTAGGCAAGAAAGAGTGAAATTCAACATGCATTCAAAAAGCTCTGTGTAATAATCCTAAATTAAAGTAGCTTTGGCATTTAATTATTTCATCATTACTCACTCACTGAATATTTACTTATCTGTTGTTACAAAATTATACTTTGGTCTTAAGATCAAGTGAATGGAGAGCATCACAGCTGAAAGGTAATACCATTCAGGTTCCCTTATAAACAAGTTTATGCCACAGAGGTTAGACTCACTCCGAACTTCTTTAACAACCCTTAAAAGAAGGGCTTATAAAGACTGACTCCATCAGTTACCTTGTTTTGTAGTATGATGAATGAGAAGATGAGAGAGAGAAGCATGCCATAATGATCATGCCACAGCTTTCTCTGAGACAGCTCAGTGAAGGTGCCAGCCCTGAGTTATGTTGCTCTGCCAAACAAGGCCCTATAAAATTTTATTACAGTCAGCACAACTTTTTTTCCTCTTTTATTTACTGTCATTTTAGTATTTACTCTAAAGATGATTTGTGTTATCATTATGTTTGACGTTACTCAAACCCTCAAATAGGGCCATTTGAAAGTACATTATTTTTTAAGTAAAGTAATTGAAAATATGACTAATTACATTATGTGCCTTTGATGAGTATATAAAAGGAAAATACATTTTCATATAAACTACCAAAATCATGTTTGCTCATTAAGCTCACAAGTTCTTTGTGATGAGACATTAGCATGACAGAACTTCATCTCAATTAGTGGCCATACATTTTTCTTCTTGTCCAGTGTGCCATTTTCAAGAATGCACCGTGGAATCTTCTTTACAGCTCCATTGCATGCACGCAGGGAATGATCTGCTATCGTCTGTGAAAGGTCATGAGCCTCAGTCTCCTCCCAGTTTACTTTGGAAAAGCCCATGTGGAGACACACACCCTGTTTCTATTGTGTTGGGAAGGTCCACGTGAGGAAGGAGGGGCAGGACTCTCAGGCCTACACAGAGAAAACTGGCTTCTGAGTAGGCTCTGAATAGGCTCTTGAGGTCCAACATCATAATTCTTGACTCCTTTCGGAAAAATGTATGTTAAGAATGTTACGTAACATTTGCTGACAATGAGTAGATAGGGGAAATTTAAAAATAGGAGGCTAAAACTTGATTTATCAGATAGGCTGTGTAACATGTGAGCATGTCCATATAAACAGGACTTTTCTGAAACTTAGTCAATGAGTTTGTTTTCATATCTATGATCATTTTCATGTTAGCATTAAATGAAGTTTATAGTAATGTCAGAATTTCTGTTTCATAAGTAAAGAACTAGTACTAAAACAAAATTACAATAGGAAGTCAATTATCTTTTACTTAAATAGAAAAATTCAAGCCTCCGTATATACTTCTGACTTCAAATGGTCAGGTGTGTTTATAATGGACTGCCTGTGAGCTGTCAGCTAGGAAAGATACCCTGTCAAGTATAATAAGTAAAATCTTTAAATGAAGCTAATTGCGTGTTTTT
>JAVSCE010003530.1:0-39725 GCA_032199065.1 Smutsia gigantea
AACAGGGAAGAAAGAAAACCATCTTGATTATTAATAATATAAAATTAGTGTTTAAGATTTAGTGTTAAGTAAAGAAGTGGGTCACGGAACTTGATCCAATTTTTATTACAAAAACTCTGTGTGTGTGTATTTGTACAAGCATAGAAAAAAATTAACATGTACTTAACTGTTGATGAAGTAAAATACTTTAAGGGCAGGAGGGAGTTATTCAGGTAAAGTAGCAGTAAACAAATTTACAAACTAGAAAAGAACTGGACTGAGAAGTGTCCTGGAAAGGATCATTGAAATTGCTTGATAAGGAATGATTAGATTCTTAGAGATGGTATGATGTGGCATTAAATGTAAGAATGTTGAATATAACACCAAGTCCAAGACCAACAGGATGAAGTGGAAAGCTGACTTCACTGTGAACTTTATTTAGTGTCTCCCAGGGTCGTATATGAGTCAAAATACAATGAAGTTCTTATCTGACAAGACTGTGAACACTGCAAGCCCAATACAGACCCAGCTTTCTGCCGGTCTATTAAGTAGACAGTGAAGACAACCATAGCTTGTGAGCATTGGCCTTTCTTTTCTTAGTGACATTTTTCAAGGAGATCCAGGTCAGAGATCACTCTGCACCCTACTCCTCTTTCCATCAGTATTTCTTCTCTCTGCTTTCTCTGGAGATTCCTTTTTCAGTCTCCAGCTGGGGTTGTAACACCAGACAAACTCTCTTGACAAACAAGACCCTGTAGGGTCAAATCATCCTGTCTTGGCTCTGGGTATCACTCAGCCCTGAGCATTATAAACTGTCCCCAGCCTTTGTCCAGTCTTGCAGAGGAATGGGAATGAAATGCCTGCAGCTCTGAGAACAAAGGTTAGAAGGGTTCATCCCTGACCTCAGACTCAGGTGGGGATTGGGGGGATTCCTCAATCCCTAGAAGTGGCTCCTCAACTCCAGGGCCAAATTCTCCCTTGGAGGTTTGACTGAGAGAAAGTCTGGGGACTGATGACCTCAGCGGCAGATGATCAGAGGGCATTGCGTAATAGAACCAGAGGCAGAAGAGAGACTGGAGAGGCCCAGAGGAGGAGGCTTGGATGAAAGTGTAGATGAGGGACCTGTCAGCCACACTGTAGAAGGAGATGATCCCAGCTTCATAGTCCAGGAAAATCTCACCCTGCTAGGGGCTTCACTCAGGGGGAGTGGGATCCAAAGGAAGCTGAGGGCCTGATACTTATCAACATATAGTTTCATGCCCCAGAATCCATTTTGAGGTGACTCTATGATTCCCCACATCTTTTCCATGTTTTCCTCACACACACCAAGCTCCCAGTAAGTCCTGTTGCCTACTTCTACCTCCCAGTAATGTCTCCCTGAAGAGAAGGACTCATGAAGAGAAGGACTTGACAAGGGTCAAGAAGAAATCCCACATTTTTCAGGGAGATCCTGCCACACATTTTTTCACCTCACACTTCAGCAATTTTCAGACAGAAAGAGTTCAAATTAGGCAGTGTCTGGATCCAGAGTCACACTAGCTGCTTAAAGAGCAAGAGAAAAGAGAGCTCCAGGTCAGCACAAGCATCCCAGGGCCCTCAGTGCCTGAGGAAAAGGGGAGAAAGAAGCTGACCCTCACCAAGCAGTTCCCTTCCTTCTCAGAACAGCTGGAGTGGAAAGCATCTCCCCAAATGTCCTCAAGAACATGTTTCAAAGAACCACTGAGAGAGCTCAGAAAATTTTACAAGGAGTAGCTAATCCAGGTCCCAGGTCCTGGGGTGACTAATCCCACCCCATCCTCTCATCTCTCACAGCATTTTATACAAACCCCTCTCATGTCACTGCATTATTATTGTTTTATAGTTCTCTCCTCTACTGGACTAGACTTTAAGAAGCAGAGACTGTTATCTCTGCATTCTCGTTGTATGTCACTGTCAGGGCTGGCTGACAGTTGGCGAGTAATGATGTTTATAGAATAAAGAAATGGGGAGTTCCTGTGGATAGCCTTCAGCCATGCCTCTCTGCCAACTTGAAGCCCCAGGGGAACTCAGAGGGCTGCTTGGCCAGGGCTTTTAGGCCAACTGTGCAAGAGCTCTGATCTGATCAATACCCATTTTTAACAGACTTTCCCAGGGTCTTATAGCTTAGAAGAATCATATGAGAGAAATTTTTATGTGTTCACCGAACCATGGTTCCTTTTCCTCCTGGGGACACAGCTAGATGACATTTTCCAGCATCCCTTGGGTACCCAGGAGGAGAGTTGTCCTTCCAGGCCTGACCCATGAGAAGCCTTCTGCATAGTAGTCCAACCCCTTTTCCCTCATCTGCTGGCTGAATGCAGAGTAAAGTGGGGTCATAGAAAATCTGTGTGGGGAAGAGCTCTCCCCTTCCCACATGATCTGCCCTGAACTCTGAAGATGGAGAAATACATTTTTACTATGTTTAACTATTCAGACATTGGGGTTTGTTACAACAGTTAGCCTACCCTGATGAATACAAGTCATAACTGAAAGTCAGCTCATTTCCGTGGACAGGTCTATGTATTAGAGACTGTTAGGCTTAAACAGATGGTAAAGCACACTCCCTGCCCTTCTAGGATATCAATACTGAGACAAAGAAGCAAAGAGTATCCCTTCAAAAGAGAAAACCTATAATATTCTGTCAGTTCTTCCTTCTAATAGCCCTCAAATCTACCCTTTGTTCTGTTTTATTTGTTCCAGAGAATCCTTTATAATTAGTTACTTTCTTTTTTTTTAATTTTGGTATCATTAATGTACAATCACTTGAACAACGTTATGGTTACTAGACCCCCTATTATCAAGTCCCCCCCACAATACCCACCACAGTCACTGTCCATCAGCATAGTAAGATGCTATAGAATCATTACTTGTCTTCTCTATAAATACTGCCTTTCCCGTGTCCCCCACCGCTGCATTACAAGTGCTAATCGTAATGCCCCTTTTCCCCCCTTGACCCTCCCTTCCCACCCATCCTCCCCAGTCCCTTTCCCTTTGGTAACTGTTAGTCCATTCTAGGGTTCTGTGGGTCTACTACTGTTTTGTTCCTTCAGTTTTTCCTTTGTTCTTATACTCCACAGAGTGAAATGATTTGATACTTTTCTTTCTCCGCCTGGCTTTTTTTTTTTTTGGCATGGATGCTTTTTTTATTAAGGTATTATTGATATACACTCTTACGAAGGTTTCACATGAAAAAACAATGTGGTTACTACATTTACCCATATTATCAAGTCCCCACTCATACCCCAATTCAGTCACTGTCCATCAGTGTAGTAAGATGACACAGATTCACTGTTTGCCTTCTCTGTGCTACACTGTTTTCCTCGTGATTCCCCACACCATGTGTACTAAACATAATACCCTACAATCCCCTTCTCCCACCCTCCCCACCCACCCTCCCACACCCTCCCCTTTGGTAACCACTAGTTCCTTCTTGGAGTCTCTGAGTCTGCTACTATTTTGTTCCTTCAGTTTTGCTTCATTGTTATACTCCACAAATGAGGGAAATCATTTGGCACTTGTCTTTCTCCGCCTGGCTTATTTCACTGAGAATAATATCCTCCAGCTCCATCCATGTTGTTGTAAATGGCAGGATTTGTTTCCTTCTTATGGTTGAATAGTATTCCATTATGTATATGTACCACCTCTTCTTTATCCATTCATCTACTGATGGACACTTAGGTTGCTTCCATTTCTTGGCTATTGTAAATAGTGCTGTGATAAACATAGGGGTGCATATGTCTTTTTCAAACTGGGCTGCTGCATTCTTAGGGTAAATTCCTAGGAGTGGAATTCCTGTGTCAAATGGTATTTCGATTTTTAGTTTTTTGAGGAACCGCCATACTGCTTTCCACAATGGTTGAACTAGTTTACATTACAACCAGCTGTGTAGGAGAGTTCCCCTTTCTCCACATCCTCACCAACATTTGTTGTTGTTTATCTTTTGGATGTTGGCCATCCTACCTGGTGTGAGGTTAATCTCATTGTGGTTTTAATTTGCATTTCTCTGATGATTAGCGATGTGGAGCATCTTTTCATGTGCCTGTTGGCCATCTGAATTTCTTCTTTGCAGAAGTGTCTGTTCAGCTCCTCTGCCCATTTTTTAATTGGCTTATTTGCTTTTTGTTTGTTGAGGTGGGTGAGCTCTTTATATATTTTGTATTTCAACCCCCTATGGGATATGTCATTTATGAATATATTCTCCCATACTGTAGGATGTCTTTTTGTTCTACTGATGGTGTCCTTTGCTGTACAGAAGCTTTTTAGTTTGATATAGTCCCACTTGTTCAATTTTGCTTTTATTTCCCTCACCCGGGGAGATATGTTCATGAAGAAGTTGCTCATGTTTATGTCCAAGAGATTTTTGCCTATATTTTTTTCTAAGAGTTTTATCGTTTCATGACTTACATTCACGTTTTTGATCCATTTTGAGTTTACTTTTGTGTATGGGGTTAGACAGTAATCCAGTTTCATTCTCTTACATGTAGCTGTCCAGTTTTGCCAACACCAGCTGTTGAAGAGGCTGTCATTTCCCCATTGTATATCCATGGCTCCTTTATTGTATATTAATTGACCATATATGCTTGGGTTTATATCTGGACTCTCTATTCTGTTCCACTGGTCTATGGGTATGTTCTTGTGCCAGTACCAAATTGTCTTGATTACTGTGGCTTTGTAGTAGAGCTGGAAGTCAGGGAGTGTAATTCCCCCTGCTTTATTCTTCCTTCTCAGGATAGATTTGGCTGTTTGGGGCTTTTTTGGTTCCATGATTGAGAAGTAATGGTGAAAGATCATTCGCAAAAATTAGTCTTTCTTTTTTCTTCCATCTGGCTATTTCCAGAATAAATAATTAAGGATTTGGCTTCAGAGCTGTACACTCCACAGTGGTGTGCAAACGCTTAAGTATACGAAACACCGAACTTTCTCTAGGATGGAGCGAGAGGAGTGGCATGTTCCGCAGGAAGGACTCGTCGCTCCAGCAATATGGTTTTTACTAAGCTCTTGTAGTGTAGTGGTTATCCCGTTTGCCTCACATGCGATAGATCCCCGCTTTAATACCGGGTGGAAACAAGGTGTTTTCCTATTATTAAACAAATTCCTCAAGAGTTGTCTTATTTTTTCTTTTTTTAATTTCAAGCCTTCACAAATACGTTCCCCTCTTTTTCTTCTTGTCTTGGTCGCCAGGGATCGTGGTGCCCAGGCGTTACTGCTCAAGAAGGGCCCGGAGTCCGACAGCGTCGCCGGCTGACACAAGTATCGCGAGGCAAGAACCAGGGTCTCCTTGGCTGCAGCGCTAGGCGGCCCGACGCCCGCAGCCCCGGAAGCGCATCCTCGCCGTCGTCGTCCTTCCTGTTCCAGGCAGCATCGGGCTCCGCGCATCTCGTCGCTGTCCCGCGGTCCGCACCGGCCCTGCCCTAGCCGAGGACCCCCGCGCGGCCAGGGTCCCAGCTGATAGCCCCGTGCCTTTCGGAAAGCCGCGAGATCACGGTAATTACCTCGGTGGCCCTAGTGTGCGTCTCCGAAACGGGAGCAGTCCGGCCGCCCTCCATATACTTGGGCGCCCCGTGCAATCTGTCCTTCGTCGTGATTAGGGACCTCGGTCCCTGACCCCACCTTGCCTGCCAGTATCCAGAGTAACTGCACTATCCCCTCTGGGCTCCGAGTGTTAATCTCTGGAAAAGGCGGAATCTGGGAGGTAGGGTCACAGGTAGCTGGCCCTTCTGGGCTGAGAAGTGCCCTCGGAGACTGTAGGGTAAAAAAAAGGAGGCAAGAAGGGGATTGGAAAGGATTGAGCCCCGAGAGCTGTGGCCCGGAAGAGGTCTTGGCGGGTGAGTTAGGCTCGTCTGGCCTCGAACTCCCGGTCTCTACCGCTTACGGGGCCTCACCTTCGGGAAATCCCTACATAACCGGACCACCGAAGAGCCGTATGACCCTCCACTTTGGCCTCCTGCTTTCTTCGTCAAAAAGAAAAAAAAGATCCCAAAGTTAAGAAATGGACCGGCTGTGTATTCTGAGTATTGCCTTGAAGTTTGAGAATAGTCACGACAGCACCTGTTTAAAATCAGGATTTGCGCCCTGGTGTTTGACCTCTGACCTCTGTCTGACACTGATAATTGTTATCAGTCAAATGCCCTCCTCGGAAAGAAGTCTTGATATTCCACCTAGCAGCCTCAGATTTCCTTCTTGGATGTATTATTGTTACTACTACTATTTTTAAGAGTTAGCCAAGCCTCGTCGTTCAGATCACATTGCCCCCGGTTCCCTCAAATGACTGATATGAATAGGATGTTTTTATGGCCATGAGAAAGAGAAAGGCAGTTCTTACCTAATAAGCTTTTTGTGTGTGTCGCTTTTTTTTTAAACAGGCCACTTGTACAGTATAGACATTCCCTTTCCCAGACCTATTACTCCTTCATTTTTATTCCTCCCAAAACCTATGCTTTTATCATCTTATTTGTTCCCATGTTAGCAGCATAATAAGCTTGGACATGTGCTCAATAGAAATTTGTCTAAAACATTTTCATTTAAAATCCCCTCTGTACCACTCAGAAATACAACTCAGTTAATGTGGTGTGCTGCAAGGAAACAAGGGTCTCTGGAGCCCAGGTGGTGAGGTAGATTTGTCCTCTCCATCTTTGTCTGATGCCAGTTTATAGGAGTACTTTAGCGGGTAATCTGAACATGTGCCAAGCCAGTCTATTACAGATGGGAGAGTCTTTGGAAGCTTATGGTTCTCTCCTTCTCTTCCAGCCGGGTGCATTCTGGCAAAATGTAGCTACTGCACTACCCTTTTGGACACTCTTCCATTTCTCACCCTACCTAGCATTCCCTCCCTGTGCCAGTATCCCTCATTTAACCTCAAATAGAAGTTCAGGCTGCCTGCCCTGTCTTATATTTCTTTTGGAAGGTGGAGAACAAATAGGCCCTGGAGATTGACTGGCACTACATGACCTCTTGCTACTGTGGCATACTACATCTTGCATATGATCTTTTATTTATTTATTATTATATCCTTTATTCTCTCTTTCCTAAGCTTGGTGTTAGTAATCTTTTTCCAGGCCTTGCCTCCAACTCCAAGGCACTATCTTGCCATAAGCAAGATACAGAGAGAAGAGAATGGCTTTCTGGCTTTGAGATGGGATTGAGACTAGAACCCAAGTTAGAATTCTCTCCCAGAAACTCAGTTCAGTAACAGTCGAGGAAGCAAAAGGACGCTGCTAAAATTTGCCTTGGATATGTTTGCTGGGGATGGGGTGGCAGTGTATATTGGATGAGGTGGGATTTGTTCCATAGACATTGGATACAAACTCACAATGAAAGAAAAAAACAGGGAAGAATGATTTTCAGAGCTGGGCAAAACCTCAAAATTAATCCAAGCTGTGTCATAGGTCACTGAGATCTTTACACTCTTCCCTCCTGTATTAGTCTTCTACAGCTGCCATAACAAAATACCAGACTGCATATCTTAAACAATGGAAATTTATTTTCTCACAGTTCAGAGACTGGACGTCCAACATCAAGGTGTCAGCAGGTCTGGTTTCTTCTCAGGACTCTCTCCTTGGCTTGCAGTTAGCCACCATCTTGCTGCATCCTCACATGTTCCTCCATCTGATCATGTTGTCTGTGTCCTAATCCTCTCTTCTAATAAGGACATTTGTCCTATTGGATTAGGACCCACCCATGTGACCTCATTTTATTTTTTAATTGCCTCTTTAAAGGCCTTATCTCCAAATGCAGTCACAGTTTGAGTTACTTGGGTTTAGGACTTAAACCTATGAATTTGGAGGGGACACAGATCGTTGTATTATGTACATTATTGACACCAATTGGTGAATTCCCGGAAGTAAATCCCAGATTTTAGCACACCTACATCTCCTCATCTTACTCATCATTTGCATGTTTCTGTTGCAAAAGAAATACATTATTTGCTTTTTATTTCACTAGTAGTCTTTTTTTCTTAAAGCTGTTTCTGCCAGTTAATTTGAACTTCAGATGTCTTTTTCTAGTGAAGAAATCCAAGTCTTTATAGGTAACAAAAGGATTTTAAGAAAAGGATGGAGCAGATACTTCCTCTCCCCTAATGCTGCTGAGGGAGAGACCTTTTCTACATTATAAAACAAGCAATCTGATTAAATGAAGAATTAAATTGAGAACTTTTACAAGAATTTCAGTCCAGCTCTTTGCAATATGAAGATGAGTAATTCAAAACTTTCACTAACTTGTTAGTTTTGTTTTCTGTTAATATAATTTTGTCCTTGGAAGTGTTATTTTAACAAAGGGAAGTTAGATTCCTTAAACTTTAAAAATTTTTGCCATATCTTGGGAAAATCACCTCTGTCTTGATGATTTCTTGCCTTGGTGAGACCATTTAAAGTCTATCTCTGTATTCCCAAAGTTATAAAGTTATTTATGAGATTTATCTACCAATTAATAGTAATTCATGATGGGATATTTATAATCCTATAACTTCTATATTTTATTACCTAACCAATTATTTCTTGTTTTATTCTTACAATATGTTTGTTTGTTTTACATTAGACCTTATTTTTTTTTAGCAGTTTTAGGTTTATAGAAAAATTGAGCAGAAAGTACAGTTCCCCCCTTTTATTAACAACTTGTGTTAGTGTGGTACATTGTTAGAGCCAATACAATTGATGAGCCAATATCTATACATTGTTATTAACTAAAGTCCATAGGGTTCACTCTTTATGTTGTGTGGTTCTGTGGGTTTTGCCAAATGCATGTCGTGTATCCACCATTACAGTAGCATAAAAAAGTTCCCTGTGCTCCACGTTGAATAATTTAGTAACCCTGTGTAGTAAGAGAACCTCCCTCCCCAACCCACCTTGGCCTTCCTGGAAATAAAATGACCTTTTACCCCACTGTCCCTTTTTCATTATTTGTGCATATCTCCTACATTTGTAAGGTCTGTGGGTAGTCAGCCACCTGGTCTCCTGATAAGCTTCCTAAAGGTGAGTTTTAAAGAACTAATCCATATTCATGTACTCAGATACAACATCCAGCCAGTAGCCTGTTTTCCTTGAGTTTATCTTTACTGTCACCTACTGTGTTTCGGCCTTTGACATGTGGCGATCATGGCCCCCTGCTTGGGATGGACTGCAAGGGATCTAACATGAAGAAGACTGAGCCCGGGAAACAGACTGTGAGCATTCCCACACCAGGACATGGGCTAAGAAACACAATTTTGGAATGAGATGGAAGGAGAATGGTATGGAGTGTCCATTCTTTAGGGAAGTGTATCCTGGAACAAAAGCTCGCCCTTTGGTTTCCTCTCTCTTTCTCTGGTAACAAAAAGAGCTCTAAGAATATATACAGATTATTTAGGGTGACCTTATCGTTTACTGTCCAAGTTGACACACTTTGAGAGTGAGAGACAGCACTATTAATAATTATACTAGGGCAATAGGCATAAACCAAGTCACCCTAATGTTAGACCAAATGATTTTCATACCATAAAATTTCTCTCAAATGTTCCTTGATTGTAAGAACAGTTGTCTTTTCCTACCTGTTCCTTTCTTGGCATACCATTGTCATACCCAAAGTTGACCTATTTTTCTTTATTATGTCTGAATTTGGATTTTTAAAAAACTTCATTCTCTAAGAGTTGTTCAAACATTTCTTTAGTGGTGCATTTGGGAGAGAGGAAAAGGGGGCTATAATTACGTGTGAATTCATCTCTCTAGGTGAGATCCCCTGGGAGAGAGCTGGTTGGTCTAGCTAGATCAGTAGGACTTCTTGCTGTTTGTCTCTGTGGCCACAGGGACTTTTTGGCCCCTCAATAATTTAGAATATTTAAAGGCAAGGGGAGAGCACAGTAAGGGAAGAGTAGGGTCCAGTTTATTTCACCTTGGTTTTCAGTGAATTGTTTTTCACTATAAGAATGAAACTGTTTCTCCTCTCAATTTTAATGCCTGTTCCCAAAATTTCTTAGAAGGTACTAAGGGAAATAATTACCGATTTAAGTCAAACTCTTACTTTTTTCTTCCCTTTTCTTTATATTGACTCTAATTTCTCTCTCTGTGCCTCAAGAAGAAAGGAAAAATGCAAAATTACCATATGTTCTACTCACAGTGGGAAAATGGGGAGAAAAATAGATAATTTGATGTTTTAGCACCATTTACAAGTGGTTGCTTTTCCAAGGAACATAATAAAAAAGTGTTAAGTTTGCTCAAGGACCGTGTTTGCCCTCTATGTCTAGATAGCGAAGTCCAGCAAAAATAAAACAAAACTGGAGACATTTAAAAACAAGGTAATGATTCTTTTTTCTGAAAATGTTATGGATTATGAGAGAGCATAGGGTTACAGAATTACCCAGGAAACATTTAAAGGGTGGGGCAGAAGGTATGAGTAGCTAATCTTGGCCTAAAGCTTTAAAAAAGTCACACAATACTTGTGAATGCCAGCCATATGCCCAGGTCCTAATTACTCAAACTCAAAATAAATCACTTTCTATTCTATATTGCCCTGAATCTGTGCTCTGGCCTACTTACCTTTTCAAAGTAGTTTTTATTCTTGAGCAGATGCATAAAATTTCTTTTGTAAAGTATAGAGAACAGTGGTATACTAACAGTAGCCCTCCTCCCTCCTCCAGTTCAAGGAAGAGAATGTCACCTCCCACCCCCTTACCTATGGACTAAACCCCATGACCTCTCCAACTATTGTCCCTTTCTCAACCCCCTCTGAGGTACTATTGTCCTGATTTTTATATTTATCCCTTGCTTTTTTTAGTGTTACCAATGCTTGTAGCTTAAGTGTTGTTATTTAGTTTACACTTATAAATAGATCTTTACTGTTCATATTTTGCAGCCTCCTGTTTTTGTTCAGCATTATATTCTTGAGATTTATCCGTATTTTTGCATATAGCTATAATTATTCATTTCTGCTGCTGAATAGTAATCCCTTGCATAGATATTACCAAAATATATTTATCTATTCTAATATTAAAGGACATTGGACAGTTTTCAGTTTTTTAAGTTGCTATAAACATTCTTGGAGGGATTTCCTGTGCACACCTCCAAGAAATCCTCTAGGTAAACACTGAAAAGTGAAATTGCTTTAGATAATGCCACACTGTTTTCCAAATATACCAATGTATACACACATAAACACACACCCGGGCTGTTGTGTTTTAATTGTTCCATATCTGCTGAGCCTCTGATATTGTCAGTTTAGTTTTCACCAATTTGATGGGTATGAAATGTTATATCCTATGATTTTAGTATGTATGTCCTATATTACTGAGGCTGAGTGTATTTTTATGTGTTTATTCACCATTCTTGCTTCTCCTGAGAAGTACTTGCTAACACTTTTTTTTGCCCATTGTTTTTAAATTTTCATTTTGTCTTTTTCTTGTGGATCTATAGGTATTCTTTATATATTCTGGATTCTAATCCTTTGCCAATTATATGTTATGAATATCTTTGCCCAGCTTGCAACTTATATTTTTACTTTTTTTATGCTATCTTTTTTATTTACACAAATTGTTAATTTTAATATAGCCATATTTGAATTATAATGTAGTTAAATTTGTCAGTCTTTCCCTTAATGGTTTATACTTTTTGTGTTTTATTTAAAAAAAAACTTTCTAGGAGCAGAGTGAGCAAGATAGAAGAATCCCCTGGACTGGCAAAGCCATCTGCCCAGCACTGCTGCCACCATGCCCAAGAGAAAGGCAAAAGGAGACGCTAAAGGTGACAAAGTGAAGGTGAAGGATGAGCCACAGCGGAGATCGGCAAGGTTGTCTGCTAAACCTGCCCCTCCAAAACCAGATCCCAAGCCTAAGAAGGCTCCTGCAAAGAAGGGAGAAAAGCTCCCCAAAGGAAGAAAGGGGAAAGCAGATGATGGCAAGGATGGGAGCAACCCTACAAAGAACCAAGATGCCTCCACAGCCCAGTCACAGAAGGCAGAAGGTACTGGGGATGCCAAGTGAAGTATACTTTTTTGATAGCTCTGTACTTCTAGTGACTCTACTGTTTGAAATAGTATTTTTTTTAAATGAAGTTTTATAAAAATGTAGATTTTTTTTTAACTTATGTTAGCATACAGGACACTTTGTTGTTGTCTTTTGTGGAAAGTATAAATACCACTAATAGAATGTCTCAGAACCTGGCTTGAAATGAGAGAAAATAGGATTTTCTGTCCTCATTTTTGAAGATTATTCTTGGTTACCAGGAGAGATTCTCTGAAATTCATACGTCAGCCACTTTGGCTCAGAAGCCTTACAGTACGGGGAAGCAAAATTTCATGTCTTCTCCTTTCCTGATGCCATCAGCCTATAGTTCCTGAAATCAAGAGTTGTGATGTGGCCTCAGCACCCCTAAAATCAGCTGTGTTGGGTAACAATACTCAGGCTTTCTGTTGATAACACCAAGGTGGTGTCGCTCAAAAGAGCCAAGATTCCTGTTTGTAGCTTGTGGATCATCTTATTGATTAGCCTGTAGTGTTTAATTCCTTTCCTCCATGTCAGAGTTGACTTGTGAAAAGCTTTTATATGTCTCATGTGAAATATCCATCCCTTCTGAAAACGTTTCCTGCTCAAAGCAGCAACAGAAGATTTGACTTTTTGGAAAGGGGAATTTGTAAGTTGTAAAATGTTATGGATTGTTACCCATGCTACTAGAAGCATCTGTTTTTGAAAAGTATCTTTTAAAGCTGGATACAAGTTGGCTTGGTGAAGGGGTTATCATTTCCTACCCAAAGTCATAAAGATACTCTCTATGTCTTGTGAGAGTTTTATAGTTTTGCTCTTCACATTTGTTTTTAGTCTTTCCTGAAATGATTTTTAGTATATGTGCTGCTGAAGTGAGCACTCCTGAACTGATTTTTGTGAACAATATGAGATAAAAGTTCAGTCTAATCTTTTTTCCATCTGAGAAGTTCATCCTTTCCCCACTAATCTGTAACACTGAGTCTTTCATAAATCAAGCTTCTGTGTGTGTGTTGGAGGTCGGGGGATAGTCTGTGGATGGTTTCTGTTCTGACTCACTGGTCAATTTGTCTAACCTTGTGGCAGTACTGCAAAATCCTGAGTAGTACAACTTTAGAAAAAGGTCTTTATACCTCAGGACAAATCCCATGTCATCCTCCAATATCACCACCAAAATTTTCTTCCTTGGGAGTATCTTGGCTATTCTTAAAAACTCTTACATTCTTATATACTTATATACTTGGCTATTCTTGCCTATACTCCTTGATTTGCTCTTCCATACAACTTTTAGAATTAGACTGACAAGTTCTAAATCAAACAAAAAGTTGGAATTTTTATTGGATTTATAATAAATTTATAAATTACAGTGTTGAAACTCCAATCCATGAACATGGTATAGTTCTCCATTTATTTAAGCTTTTTAAATGCCTTTCAATAAAGTTTTATAATTTCTCCATAAATGTCTTCTTTTGTTAGTATTTCCTATGGACCTTATACTTTTTGATGCTATTTTATGTGGTGTAGTTTTAGTTACTACGTTTTCTGTTTTTAGCTAAAGTTGATTTTTTTATCCAGAAATCTTGCTAAACTTGCATTAATTCCTATATAGCTGTATATTCTTTGGGGTTTTTTGTATAAATAACTGTATATTCTGTATATGCAAACAATTTCATTTTTTCACAGTCTTTACACTTTTTTTCCTTTTTCTAAAGCAAGGCATTGTCCAAGTGCTAGGAGTACAGCAATAAACCAAACAAGGTCTTTGTTTTCATCAAGCTTATATTCTGGTGTTTGGAAGGAGGGGTAGACACAAATTTATATGACTAGGGGCCTTAAGTAGGGAAGTCCTCTCTGATTAGATGTGATACTTTACGAAATAAAAGAACAAAAGATGTAAATATGAAGGGAAGGCTTTCCAGCAGAGGGAATAGCAAATGCAGAGATGAGGTGAAAATGTGTTTTTCATGCTGGAGGAAGACCAAGGAGGCCAAAGTGGCTGAATTGGAGTGAGGGTGAGGAAGAGTAGTAGTATGATTGAAGAAATAGCCAGGGGCCAGAAATTGGAAGACCCACCAGGTTGTAATTTTTCTTTGATGGGATACTATTAGAGTTTTGAACAGAGAAACAACAATCTAAGTTTGTATGTGCGTATGGCTGATGCATGGGCAATAGGCTGTAAGGAGGAGAACTGAAGGAGGGATACCAGTTAGGTGGCTGTCACAACTGAATTGGTGGAAATTCTTATTTATCATACTGCATTACCATCCTTCCTCTACTCTATCAACTATTCCCACCCATTTTATTTGATAAACAACAAGTATCTGTGCCTTCTCTCTGCCAAACAACAGATCAGGATCAAAAGTAAACATTCCCTATTTTCAGAGTCCAAAGTCAAATGTAAGAAAGTCACCCCACAGTAGTGTGCTTAGTGTTATAGTAATACTGCTGGATACCCTAACCCTGATGCCAGAGCGTGAGATTTCCTGGGGGCATTTTGACACCTAAGCAGCAAAATGAAAGCAGGAGTTGGTCAAGCAAGGAGTGGGGAAAAGGCTTTTAGTAAACTAACATTTGCAAAGATGTTAAGAGCTTAATATGGTGCATAGTAGAAACCAAACATTTGTTGAATCAAAAAAATAAATGCATAACCAAATTATTTTTTTTGCAATATTTCTTATTTAGTACTTATTGTTTGCCAAACGCTGTCTGCCGCTGATTTACATGCATAATTTTATTTCTGTGACCCTGTGAGTTGAATCTTACTATCCTCATTTTACTTTACATTTGGTGAAACTGAGACAGAGATTAAATAATTTACCCTGAGGCCATACAGTGAGTACAGTCAAGATTCAGACCCAAATCTATAACTCCAGAGCCTAGAAGCCTCTTAATTGTTGAAAAAAAATCCCAGGTTTAGATCTAATGTAATCCACCCCAAAAAATAATTTGCTGTTTCTGAGTACAAGGAATTTCCCAAGATGCCATTAGGAAACAATCATATGCAAGTAATAATATTCTACAAGTTAAACAGTTTAATTTCCAATAAAGAAAGTAATGAATGGACAGTAAATTCCAGGGAGAAGGTTGGCCTATGGAATTTAGAATTTCAATCTATCTTTAGCAACATAAAGCTAGAAGGGGTATTGTTTCTGTACAAGGATACTAATTTTTTGACAAATATTCCTGAAGTGGGGAAGAGCAAATTAAGAAGTCATAAATTAGCCTTTAAGCCTCCTTTGCCTACTTTTCTGATTCATTTGGCATTTAACAGTTCCTATCTGTATATTCACAAATTAACATCCTGGTTTACAAATATTTTGAGAATATGGGTGTCTGACATACAACAGCCTGAGTGAATCAGAATTTTCAATAATCAAATGTCTGAACCTCAAAACTGAGGCATCAATCATGGAAGAGTTGGAAAGAAGAGGGAGGAAAACTTATTTTCCCGTATCCGCGTTTGTCCCTCCTCCTTCTAGTCTCAAAAGTGGTCATAGCCTAGTAAAATGTACGACTTTCCTCTCCAAAACGCGCCGGGGTGGGGGTGGGGGGGCATCCTAGGTCATTACAATGACATACAAACGCCGTAGTCGAACTGCGCGAGGACGCGGCTAGACTAGCACCCCGATGTCCCGCCCCTTCGGCCGCACTGCACTCGGATGCACCTCTGATCCCTTCTAGGCCGCTCGGAGGTCCGCGCTTCTCGGTGTCATCTCGCCCCGGCTGACTCTGGATTGCGTCCTGATTCCGAAGCGGGTAGGGGAGGGTGGGTCCGTGAATTTCTTTACCTGTATTGCACTTCAGACCCCTTGCAGACCATGCTTGGTCTTTGGGTCTCTAACACCAAGTCGCCTTTAGTGAAATCTCGGAGAGAATTGCCAGCACTGGGAGTTCGCCTCGGTGCTGGATTTACTTAAAATGACTGGGAACCCTCTGGCCTCATAATGAAGCCCATGGAGCCTTTCTCAAAATTATATTTTAAAAAGCATTAAAAATACATAGGAAAACAAAGAAAAGTAATCATACTAAAAAACGGTCATCAAACATTAAAATAATTTTCTATATAGTAATGTGTGTGTGGTTCTTCATTAATATATTAAATAGTAAACATCAAGACCCGTCTTATGACTACAGTAACTTTGAAATAGTTAAGTATGAGATATTTGCATATCTTCATGTCCCAAGTATGAGATGTGAAAATGTCTGATTTTCCTTGGTGACAAACTTCTGACAGTAGTTTGTTGCCTATATTCATATGTAAGTGATATGCTAAATTTGTTAGAGGTTAGAGATTTTACAGATTTTTTTTTCCCCCATCCAAGTTCACCAGTCCCCAAGTTAAGAAACCCTGTAAAAATGCTTAACACAGTGCCTGGCACCTTGAAACCACCCCCTCATAAATGTAGAGGTTAGTAATTTTATCATTTTCTTGCATCTGTTCACATTTCTTGTAGGTATTCATGGTGAAGTAAATCCCATGAAGTTTTGAGAGAGCACAAAGATAAATCAGAATTCAGTCCATTAATTTAGTCGTTTTTTTAAATTAATTTTTATTGAAATATAATTGACATAACATTACAGTAGTTTCAGATGTACAACGTGATGATTTGACAATTGTTTACATTGTGATCACAATAAGTCTAGGTTGCATCTTCACCTTACATAGGTAGAAAACATTTTTTTTCTTGTGATGAGAACTTTCAAAATTTAATTTACTCCCTTAGCAATTTTCAAATATGCAATATAGTATTATAACATTATAAAATACATTGATTTTAGTTAATATATATAATCTATACATTTAATTACATGTGTGTGTGTATATACACATATATATCTCCACTCATTAGATACTAGTGCTAACGGAGTGCTGTCCACACACTACAGCTGTGATGTAAAGAAAGGGAAAATGTGGTGGCAATAGTGGGGGAGGGTAGCACGTGAGGGGAAAACAGGATTCAGGGAGGTGACGTGCTTTTAAGGATTAATTCCTTGATTTATTTAGCAAACATTTATAGAACTTCAATTGAATTACAGAACTATAAAACTGCAAGGCAGCTCCCAGAGAAGGAGAAAAAGCTCTCCCATCTGAAGAAAGAGTAGAAAAAGCAAAGATGAAAAAATCTCCAAGATGTGACTCTGGTTTCTAAACAATCCATCTTGGCAAGGTAAGACTCAAAGGTGACTTTCAACAAAGAATTTAGCTCTAGGCATGATCTTTGATTGGAAAAACTAGAAAGTGCTCTTATCCTTCCACAACCCTCACAGCCACAGGTTAAGGTCAGATGAAAGTGTTAAGAGCAAAGAAGGGGGCTGTGAGGAATAAGAGGCAAAGCAGTTCAGAAAGGGTCTTTCTTCTGCAAAATAAGCTTTGGAATTTATGTGGATAGTTGTGTAACTAAACAACATAAAGAATTCAGGAGAAGGAAGAGGAGGAGGGAGAGACTGGTGTCAAGAAATGTGAAGGGTCTGAAATTTTACTCAACTTGTAAATTAAATGTGTTAAAATTGTCTGCCATACACAGTTTCATGGATGCTGGTACAATTCACAACACTCCTGGATCAGAGACAATGGAGGAGATTTTATTATTCCAGCAATAACAAAAGCAGGTTGTCAGTACTTTTTCCCTCTGGTTCCCTGACTCCAGTTCACAGAGGGCAACACCATGGCATTTGTTCATGCCAAAGGTTGTGTTACAAGCGAGAAACCGTAAATTTAGGGATCCCAAATCTTTTATAATGGGCAATAAGCATGCCTGCCCACTGATCTGAAGAGAAACATTATCCTTATGGTCCAAGGGTGTTTGCTATATAAGCACCCTTGAAAAGATAATCCAAAACAAAAAGGTCAGTCTCTCTATCCCTTCCATCCTTCCTCCCTCCCTCCCTCCCTCCCTCCATTCCTTCCTTCCTTCCTTCCTTCCTTCCTTCCTTCCTTCCTTCCTTCCTTCCCTCCCTCCCTCCCTCCTTTGCTTCCTCCCTCCCTCCCTCCCTCCCTTCCTCCCTTCCTTTCCCCCCTCCCTTCCTCCTTCCTTCCTTCCCTTTTTCTTTTTCTTTCTTTCTTTCTTTTCTCAGAGTCTTCAGAGACTGGATGAATAGGGTGGAGGGTTCATGAGGTTTCAAAAGTAAAAAGAGGGAGACCAGTTCACCTCAGACCAGAAACTTCAAAAAATTCCACAGACATACTGAGATTCTCACTTGTATTTTTTTTCTGTTTTTTTTTTATATTTTAATAATTAGGAGAAAAGAAGTGCAATTTATAGTGTGGCTTGACATTTAAATCAGAAATTTCGTCTAAACACACCTGCCCCATAGAAGGGTGAATGACCTGTGGAAACCTCTGGTAGGTGTTTCTTCTAGACATCATCAAGGCAGCTGGGTTTTTTGAATGGAGGGTGTCAAGCACACATTTGGTTTTGACTGGTAAAGCAAATGATTAGAACTAGTTGAGTTTTAGGTGTTTGAAAATATTCAGGCTAATGAAGACAGGTTTACAGATCAGGATAATACTGTAGAATGGATATAAAATTTGTTCACTTAATCTAGTGCAGTTTTATAACTATCTAATATGTAAGTTGCTTGCCTCCTGAAATTGTAGTAACATACTTGGCAAGTCTGTTATCCACTTGCAGCCAGGAGGATCCTTGTTGGAGCACAGATAACAAACAGGGCAACTAATAAGACGTGTTGTTACTTTTTTTCTAGAGGTTTGGTAGCTAGTTTGGTGATTTTTTAATAGCAAGGCAAAATCTAATTTCTCAGTCATCTTCTGGATCCATTAGGATGCTGCTTTGGACAATTACCATGAAGTCTCAATCAAGGGCTGTCAAGTTCTGTTTCTTCAGTGGTTCCTATCAGGGCAGAGAAGGTGTTAGTGCTCTTGTGGTTAGGAGACTTGTAGTTTTGGGTCACTCTTGATACCAGATCTTGGATGTAAGGGAAGGGGCTGGAGCAGGCACATTACTCAGCGCGGCACCCATTGTCCTGTACAGAATGTTACATTTCGTTTTCATGATTACCCTACAGCACAGTGTTTCCCAATGACGGTGTCACAAAATCAATTTAATGGTAGGTAGCACCCTGCATTTTTAAGAATAGGATAGAATCTGAAATATCAGAATGTGGTGTATGTGGTAAGAATAAGTAGTAATTCAGGCAACATTTGTTCCTGTTACATGTGTGTGTCCGCGTCCAGATTCAAACTGGTTGTGGCCAAAAAATTTGGGAAGCCCCTGCCACTAGGCCAAGAGTTCTGAATGCTGGCACCAGCATCTCTGTACAGTTTACCTCAGCATCCCTAGAGCTGAGCAGAGCAGGATCAGAAAGGAGCATACCAACATAAAGTAGAAGAAGCAATACTGCGCTTTTATTGCTTTTCAAGAAAGAGTCTGATCTTTGATTATCTTGTAACCATTGCTAATGAAATTTTTCCTGCTGTAGACGATCGGTTTGTGTGCTGTGGATTCCAGCCGCTTTACTAAAACCCTTCGATTGTCTGAGCAGGTCCTACGTTATAATAGCTATGCAGTGTTCAATATTACCTCTCATTTTTTAGAGCAATCAGCCAGTGATTTAAGAAAACCTCTATTATTATTTATTGAGATGAAAAATGCAGAGATGGGAAAGGAAAAAAAACGAAAACAGTCGCCCGAACAGGGACTTGAACCCTGGACCCTCAGATTAAAAGTCTGATGCTCTACCGACTGAGCTATCCGGGCTCAGATGGTAGGTGGGGCCCATATCAATCTATTCATCTGTATGCTTGGAAGAGTGGTGGTGGGTTTTTTTGTTTTTTTGTTTTTGGCTGTTTCACCTCTGATTCTGTACTGGAACTGGCCTTTTAAAAAACGCGTATTAATACCCTAATTAGCAAAGAAACTCAGTCACAATGAGGGTCTTCTTTAATACTGAGACCCAACCATATTATACTAATTATAATGTCCTTCCCCAAATTCTCTTTTTAAATATAGTATAGTTATGCCCTATTCTATATGTATAAATACTATATATCTACATAATAAACATAGATACTATGCTATATATAATTCAGCACTATTAACAACTACAGAATGCTAGCCTTCATTTCCTAGACTTCCCCTGGAAATATCTCAAACATTCTCCATTTGGGCCCAAACAGAGCACGTTCAAAAGGAAGTCCATTCAATGCTGGTGCTTTTAAGGGGTAATTGAGTCACCATTTTGGCGGCACTTTGGACTATGGGTCGAGAGACAGAGGGAGCTGTCTGATTTTGTCTGGGTCTCAGCTGTCTTTAGAGAAAAGGAAAAAGGAAAGAAGAAGCTTTTAAAGGAAAGTCCCGCTTTTCTTTTCCTCATCAGATATGCAGGTAGGTAGTTTCATCCTTCGGTCTCTAGACTGAGTGCTTGACAAAGATCCCATGGCCGGAAGATTTCCTCCACTTGCAATAACGATGAATGTTGCCCCATTAATCATTTCAACATTCTGCTATATAAAAGAAAATTTAACTTCAGCATTCAGGAAAAAAAAAATCAGACTTAAACAATTGGGGAGAACTGTAATGTTCCATGTTTTTGTGGTGGGGATGTAGCTCAGTGGTAGAGCGCATGCTTCGCATGTATGAGGCCCCGGGTTCGATCCCCGGCATCTCCAGGTTTCTTTATATCCTCAGGAATAATATTTTTTAAATGTCGAATCACTATACTCTGTATTCTCATCTTCATTCATTTCCTACCATATTCTTTTAACCACTGCTCATGGAACTGTATATGCAAGAGGGAAAGAGGATAACTTTAAGGTATTTGGGGATATCCTTATCTATAACGAATGAAATTGGAAACGTAGAAAAAACACATCCAATTAAGAGACGACCGAAGAGTAGCAACCTGGAAACTTTCCCAGCACCCCTTAATGAACGGCTATCTGTGGTGTCTGGCTGGTCTTTAAGTGAATAAATAATTTTGGCCTGAAAACACGGAAAGGGGAGGAGGGGTTATTGTTAGTTTCTCCTTGCAATGTCATGGCATGAAAATATAGGACAAATATCTGGAAAAGGACGAAGCCTGGCTTGGTGTGGGAAAATTCAGCATCTTGATGTTAGTGGTGGGGGGGAAGCAAGAAAACAAAAATGGAGAAAAAAGAAAAGTATTCCTTGTTTCGTCTTCAGAAGAGCTCAGAGAAGGGGTAGGTGTGGCCGGTTAGCTCAGTTGGTTAGAGCGTGGTGCTAATAACGCCAAGGTCGCGGGTTCGATCCCCGTACGGGCCACTTACTCCTTTTCCTCTAAGAGCAAAGTGTGTAATGACTGCTTTGCAAGACAGTCTGCAGACTCTCCAGAGGCGTATCTTGAACAAGACCATAACCAACTTAGGGAATTCCAGAGCACCCACGTTTGAATGCCCGGAAAGTTTCGTTTAGAGGAGCAGAAAAACAACAGGGCATTTTAGTTTAATGGTGGGAAGGTGCTACTTTATTTCTTTAATTGAAATGTAGTTGGTATACAATACACATTATATTGTTTTCAGGTGTATTACATAGTGATTTGACAATTCCACACAGTACAAAATGTTCACTAAGATAAGCGTTGTTACCTCTGTCAATACAGAAAAATATTGTATTGAGATAGTAAATTTAATAGAAGGAAAAACAGTGCCACTGTTTTTTTTTGTGGCCAAACACTGCCCTCGAAATAGTCTGAAAACTAGGTGTTTTCAGCTCCTGAAATGAGGGGCAACTGTGAGAGTGAAGTGCTTATCATCTCCTATTGCTCAGTTGCAGATTCTCATTTTGGATAGATCATCATTCACACATCAAGGGAAGAATGAATTCTTGAGAGAAGTATTCTGTGTGACTTTGGTTTCTCAGATTTTAAAAAAAGACTAAGGCTTTTTCCACCATCTGTCTTGTGCTCTGGAACCAAACTATTGGGCCTGGCTGGCCTACGCCTGTTCATTTCTTGATATTACACCTCTTGAAAAAGCCTAATTTTCCACCAAAACAATTCCCAGAACCCTAACAATGTATCCCTTTCTTCTTTGTACAGCTAATTTCCTTTGTTTATTCACGACCTCACAGCTTTAGATCCTGAGTGTTTTGGCCTATTTTCACCATTTTTCCTAGAAATACTAAGCTCAAGAGCTGTACATGGGTTTTGAGCCCGCCGTTGGGCTCACTCTCACAGTTGTAGATGAATTAGGGAGCTTTTCAAAAATGTAGATTATTGGACCGCATCCCTGGAAACTTTGACTCAGCATTCTGAGCAAATGCACAGGTTTCTAAATTTTTAACAAATGCTGCTGTTGTTTCTTACAAAGGATGGGTCAGTGGCCTTTGAGAAATAAGGCTTTATATTAGAACACTATGTAAAAAAAAATCTGAGGAAATTCTGAGAGCCAAGTTGACCTGGTTTAAAAAAAAAAGAAAGGAGGGAGGTTGGGAGGGAGGGAGGGAGAGAGGGAGAGAGAGAGAAAAGACAGGAAGAAAATGTTGTTTTAACTGCATGCTCCTGTACATGAAAAGAAGTACTCACCCCCCCACCCCCAAAAAAAGCAGAGAAATTCACTATTTAATATATTCAGAAAGAGAGGTCTAGTGTTTGGTTTGTTGGTCTAGGGGTATGATTCTTGGTTAGGGTGAGCAAGGTCCAGGTTCTAATCTGAGACAAGCCCTACTCGTATTAGCTTCTGCTAAATTTGATTTTGCATTCAATTTCTCATACAACAGAATCTGGTACAGCCGCCATTAAATTAAGTTTCTATATGCTTCTGCAGAAATGTTGTAGGCAGGCTGTGCACTTGATTCCAGTAACTTAATAACTCTTCTAATTAAAAAACAAGTACTTTTCAATTTGGGCTTTTGTTCAGTTTTCCATCAGCTCTGAAGGAAACCTTGCAAAGGAAAATGTTTCTGGTTCTTCTAGAAGTTCCAACTCCACGGTTCTGATGAAATGAAATGCAAAGGAAGAAGATCGTCATATGTCAATTCAAAGTCATCCGTCATTCATTCATCACATCAGAGTTGGGATGTTGGAAACCTTTGTAATTATTTCGGTTTCCCTCGTTGGTATAGCGTGGAGTATTCCCCCATTATTCAGTAGATGGAGTTCTGTTTCCTTTTGAGAAGGTGCACCTTTTCTCTTCTCCTGAAGCGCACTGTTGGTACACTCATTAAGCAGATATTTGCTTTGCATCTATTGTATTCAATAAACTCTTGTCAGTGGTAAACAAAACATATAGAAACTGGTTCTTATATTCCAGTGGTTGTCAAATATTTTATATTAAAATGAAATTGCAACACCCCCTGGTCCCCTTTCTGTATGTTTTAGGCCTTGATTGTGGAGAAGCACAACAAAGGAACAAGCATAAAGGGCCTGAAAAGGGAGAAAATCACAGAGATTTTCTTCAGGGCCACATCCGCAGTGTGTGGCAAAAGGGCCTAGAGTTGACAGGTGATGGAAACAGGAGAGGAATGCCCCAGTGGGCTAGAGAAGGCCCAGGCCCAGTGCAGTGTTTGTGCTCGAGGACCTGCGTCTTTTCAGACTGTGCTTGGGGCCATATTGGCAACCAGGTCTGGATCTCCAGTAATGCCAAAGCAGCTATTTTCATTATGGAGGCAAGTGTAATGAAAATAGGTGCTTTGCATGCTAATAATTTCAGATAATGTTTACATCCTTAACTTTCATATCACTTTATAAAACAATAACAATCAGATGAAGTCTAGAACCCCATATGCCTAGTTATTCCAATAATTGCATATTCTCATAACACATTGTATAAAACACTCTGTAAGTGCCTGGCTACATCAGTCAGTAGAGCAAAAGACTCTTAATTTCTGGGTTGTGGGTTTGAGCCCCATGTTGGGTGTTGCCTCTTTATATTTCAGTGCTTTTTCTCACAACTTCATTTCTACATACCCATAATCTCCCAAACCAGCTCTCTCACTGCTGTCAAATGAGTAATTTTAGAGCCCAACACTCTCAAAGTATAGAATTATAGAATTACGTAAGTGGCTGCAGTTCACTGGCTCAACAGACCTATTTGGCCCATCTCATAACTCCTGGAGAATTTAGCTTCACCGCCCCCCCGACGGGAATGCATTTTTCTGGCCTGTTAGAGATCTTGTGATAGTAAAGATACATGGACTGTGTGCAGTAGAGCATGGGCTCTGTATATTTAAACTCCTCGGGTGATTCTGAAAAACCATCCTGATCAAAAGGTTTAGGATGCAGGGATGTTAGAAAAAGTAAAGGTGGAAAAAATAATCTGAACAAAGGGAACATTCTGATGGGCAGAGGCTGAAAGGCAGCAATGTCCATGAGAGTTTTGAGAATGATGACTCCACTTTCTGGCCCAAGCAAGTGTCATTATGGAATAATGGGAGACAAATTTTCTATTTCCACTACCTCATACCCCCTTTCAGTTCCTGATCATCCATATCTGGTGTGGGTAAATTGTAATATTTCCAAAATATCTATCTGGCTTTGGTACATCTGCATATCAACAGGTATTCAGAGGTGGAAAGAAGTATGGCTTTAGTACATTTAGTATCATTCCTCAGGGGTGGAGAGAAGATCATCTCCTTATCAATGGGTAATTACCTGGACAACCAAAGGCTTATCTGTACCTGAGAGAGGTGAGGGGGAGGGCCAGTTTTTGGTTTCTGCTGGAGCAGGAAAGAAACAGCCTCAGACTGCAGGTTGTGAGCAATAAATGGATTTTAAACTTTATTTCTCCCTTTGGCTGATTTCAGTTTTTAGAGGTATTTTGCCCTGGGATTTCATTTACCCAGATGTAAACCTGGTGCAGTCAATAGGATTCCTCGGAACCTGAAATCTGTTATAATGGGTGCGACCTTTAAGAGGGCCGCCCCAAGAAATGATGGGGAGAAGTAGCACTCGGGTTGAGGGACATGTGTCTACACTCATGTGGTCATGGAGGCACCACCACCACTGCTGGCCATGCCGACCCTGGACTGTGGCCCAAGCCTAAGGCTACTGCTTCTGCCACTGCTGCTGCTCCTGCTGGTAACAACTATGAAAAGGTCCGGGTCACCTTGATAGAGAAACAACTGGCTGCTGTGTACCACACCTTGCTGGGTATGGAGCCCATCGCCGGAAAAGCTCCGACCAAGGGAATAACCACCTATCCCATCGCGGGGTGGATGAGAGAATGTACCCAAGGCCATGGAATGGCATGGCACAGATACCTACCGTATATCATCTGACTGGCCATTTACCTTTGGCATCCCCAGGGAATAATGAAGCAGACGCATTGGCCCAGGTGCACTGGCTAAAAGGAAAGCCTGCCTCTGATGTGGCCCAAAGGCTACATCAGTATTTGTTGCATGCAGGGCAAAAGACAATGTGGGCTGTGGCCCATCGGCAGGGCTTGCCATTGGCCTTTGAAGAAGTCAGCCGAGCCCGGAAGGAGTACCCTGCATGTTGTGCACATCAGCAAACCACCAAGAGGGGCCTAGAGCATCCCTTTGCAGCCTATGGCTGGTCGCCGGTGATTGAGAGCAATCAAGGCATCCACTTTATTGGACATGCATTGCAAGGATGGCTGCAAAAATTAGGAATAAAATGGAAGTGGCCATGGACATTTCAACACGTGGACTGGTGATGGCTGACTCTTCTGGCACCTTGGGGAAAAGGCCTGGAAGCTGGCCTCCTGTGCATTCCTGGAATAACAGTAAACTGGCCCCCCACAATCATGGTTATTTGCTTCTACAGTCCTTGTGGCCTGGATGCGCCCCCTGGCTGCAGCTGCCACGTGATGGCTGCAATGGATGAGCTTTTGGACTTAATCTACACAGGACTTTGAACCTAGCTGAATCCTCTGGCTTGAGAATTATCATGATTGTGTTGCTGTTGTGAAGAAAACAATGCTTAAATAGAGGCTTGACTTTTTGTCTAATGTTTGGTAAAACTTTTGTGAGCAATCTAGCATGATTGTTAGGAATGAGTAAACAAGTGTAGAAACATATTTTGTGCTTAGTAAGAGATTGTGCTGTAAAGTACATTTACTTAATCTGCATAGGCTGAATCCTCTGGTTTGAGGACTATAATGATTGTATTGTTGCTATTGTATGTCATTAGTTTGGTCAGAAGAGAGGTGTAAGTCTGGGGAGAGGAAATCCCGGGGCAAAATACCTCTAAAAACTGAAATCAATCAAAGGGGGAAATAAAGTGTAAAACCCGTTTATTGCTTACAAACTGCAGTACAGGGCCATCTCTCTCCTAATACTAGTGAAGAAGCAAGCAAGCAAGCCCCTCCCTTTAAACTCTCAGGTTCAGACACATCCTCCATCGCCCAGGTAATTACCCCCTTGACATGGAAATGAACTTCCCTCCACCCCTGAGGATATGCAAATGTACTAAAGTCAGGCGAGATACTCTGGAAATGTTACAATTTTACCCACAGGCCACCCTCCAGAAATCTTGCCTTGCAATCTACTCATTTTCCTCCTTCTGCAATGGTCCCTAAGCGAAAAAACTGGAGCATTGTGAACAGACTAATGACATAACTATAGCAATAGCATAAAATCATGACAATCTTCAAGCTGGAGGATTTAGCTAGGTTCAAAGTCTTATGCACATTAAGTCCATAGCTCTTCCATTCAATAAGCAGGCAGTAGCTGAGGGTTCAGAGCAATCATCATGCGGCATCTGCAGCCAGGGGGCACATTCAGGGCACAAGGACTGTAGGAGAAAATAACCTTGAGGGCGATAAGATACATGTTTTAATGACACCAGTATAGGCAAATCTTGTCCATCAGGTAGGATATGTGCAAGAGAGTGGTCTTGTGACAAAACAGGGGCAGGAATGGGATCTTGTCCTGGTCTAGTTTACAACACTTTCACCCCCCTCCCTGTGGGAGTTACAGATGGGCCGATATATAGGGCTATGGGACGTACATGCATTGGCCATAAAGATAAAACAAAACGTCCCCGCAAGATGCTCTTACCTCCTGGACGTTTTGGGTACACTACTGTGATCTTTGGGGGCCTTTCAGCAGTTACTCCAGGAATACATCAAGGCCAACTTCCAGGACTTTCCCCCAAGGTGCCAGAAGGGCCAGTCATCTCTGGTCCATGTGTCGAAATGTCCAGGACCAGGTCCATTCAACAGTGTCTCCAGGGCTTAAGGCAGTAGGGGCTGGAAGCAGGATATTGTTCTGCTGGCCATATCCTGACTTCAATAACTCTTCTTTGGTTTGGATGTGCAGTTGTATAGGAGACACAGCAAGGTGTGTGAGCATATCCACGGAGTTCAAAGCTCCTTTTCGTGGCTTCTCGTTCAAACGCCACAGCACTGTCCATAGGCGAACTGACCAACCCCGTAGACTATTGGTGTTCGACTTCAGGCTAGATATCAACAAACCGCTGTACCTCTTTATCATGCCTGCCTCAGTAGGATTATATGGTACATGAAATTTCCACTTTATTCCTAATTGCTGCACCCATTCTTGTAACACATGTTCAGTAAAGTGGGTGCCTAGATCTCTCTCAATCACCTGTGGCCAGCCATAGGCTGCAAAGAGATGCACCAGGCCCCTCTTCGTGGTTTGCTGATATGCACGACGTGCAGGAAAAGCAACCAATAGTTCAGTAGCTGTGTCCACACATGTCATGGGATACCGATATCCTTCTGATATGGGCAGAGGCCCAGTATAGTCTATTTGCCACCTGACAAGGGGTATTGGCTCCCTCACTATTGTCCCATGTTGCTGTGGGACTCGGTGTAAGTCCCCCTTAGAGCACACAAGGCACTCCTTCTGGGCTCTGCTGACTTTTTCAACGGTCAATGGCAAGCCCCACCTATGGGCTACAGCCCACATTGTCTTTTGCCCTGTGTGCAGCAAACGCTAATGTAACCATTGGGCTTCATCAGAGGAAGGCTTTCCTTCTAGCCAGCACACCTGGGCCAATGTGTCTGCTTCATCATTCCTTGGGGATGCCAAAGGCAAATGGCCAGTCCCATGATATAAAGTAACAGACTTAGTCTGACCAGAGGCCCATAGGTCTTGCCACAACTCTTGGCCCCAAAGGGGCCAGTGACCAACCATCCAGTTGGCATGATACCATGTCAAGCCCCAACAGATGGCCGAGCTGCCAGTGCAGACAACTATGGGGGAAGTCTCCTGGGTGATCATGAGCCATATTGTCCGCAACTCAGCCCACTGACTGCTCTTCCCCTCTCCATCCTCCATCCATATTGCCTCAGTCTTAGGATGGAAAGCCACAGCCCTCCACTTCGGGGGCTGCCCACGACTAGAGCTGTCTGTGTACCAAGCATCTTCAGGTATTGGGGCTTTTCCCTCCTAATAAGGAATCTCCGCTTCCAAGGGCTGAAAAGCAAGTTCTTCCTGCTTTCCACGGTTATAGGTCACTGGCCCCAATAAGCGTTGGAGTTCTCCACTTAAGGGCCTGGTAGAGAGGGTGTTGTGCTGCTTTAAGTATGTGCCCCATTTGGCCAGTGTAGGTGTCTCAGCCATTCCACTCCATGGGCTTTGGGTCCAGTCTCGCACCCACACTGTAATGGGATAGGTGGTTATTACCCTGGTCGGAGCTATTCCAGCAATGGGCTCCGTAGCCATCAAGGCGTGGTATACAGCAGCCAGTTGCTTCTCTGTCAAGGTGTATCAGACTTCTGCTTCTTTCCATAACTGTGACCAGAATCCAATAGGTTGGCATGTCCATTCAAGCCACTGCCAAAGACCCCATATATAGCCATCTTCGGTTACAGGAACATCTAGTTCACAGGGCCTTGATGAGTCCATCACATTCAAGGCCTGTACGGCCTTGACTGCCTGCTTGGTAGCAGTAAAAGCAGCTGCACATGTTTCATCCCAGTCCCACCTGAATACCTTTCATACCAACCAGTATAAGGGCTTCAGAATTTGTGCCAAGTGAGGGATAAACACTCTCCAGTAACCCAAAAGACCCAAAAACTCTTGTAAGATTGCCACAGTGGTAGGGGTGGGGAAAGCCTCAACCTTGTCTATAACTGCTTCAGGAATAACTTTAGTTTTACCCAACCAGACAACCCTCAAGAATTTTTCAGACAAAGCAGGTCCCTGAACCTTGGTGCTTTTCACAGCCCATCCTTTTTCCTGTAGATGTTGCAGCAGTCTAGGAACAGCCCCTTCTAAATCTGAAAGAGAATCAGATGTGAGCATAATATCATCAATGTACTGTTACAACCGCACTGTTTGCGATTTCCGCCTTGTGGCCAAGGTCCTGGGCTACAAGTCCATGACAGACTGTGGGACTGCGGAGGTGTCCCTGTGGAAGGACAGTGAATGTCCACTGCCAGCCTTCCGACGTGAAGGCAAACTGTTCCTGGCTTTCCTGTGCTATGTTAATAGAGAAGAAACCATTAGCAAGGTCTACTACATAATGATATGCTCTCTGTTCGTGGCTGAGGATGTCCAGAATGTCTGCTTTAGAGGGGACAGCAGCATGCAAAGCTTCTGTGACTTTATTCAATTCCCTGTAGTCTACAGTCATATGCCAGGAGCCGTCTGGCTTTCTCACTGGCCACACTGGGGAATTAAAAGGACTATGAGTGGGCTTTATGATTCCCACCCTCTCCAACTCCTGTAGAGTTTCTCCAATTTCCTTGTGCCCCCAAGGCAATTTATACTGCTTAATATTTGTCACCCGCCAAGTTACAGGCAAGGCTACAGGTGGGTGCTTAGCATGTCCCCTCAGAACTGCCCTTACCACAGGTACCCTCAGTGTGAACTCACCTGCCTTGTTCTGTAACCACAGGCCCCACTCCCCCAAAATGTATTCAGGGCTGGAAGAAATGTACACGGTATATTCTTTGGGGGGTAAATGCCCTATCCCCAATGAGATTTGGGCTTTCTTCACTCTAATTTCCTTACCCCCATAGCCATCTATCACAGCAGTGGTCCCAGGAAAAAACTCAGGGCTGCCATGAATCAAAGAACACTCTTCCTCTTCTCCCTCAGCCTTTCCACCAATGGCTCCTCCTTCACCATTTCCGGGGCTGAAGGCACTACTCATTCCTCCCCCTCCCCCAAGTCCTTCTGCAACGTGGCTTTTCCTGCTGTCTTCCCCCTTGCCGCTGCTAAGGAATCTTCTAGGAGCGTGACCTGCCTTTTCAGTAACTGTCTCTCTTCTTTAACAGCATCCCATAGGTTATCGCCCAGTTCCTCAAAGCAATGCTGAAGTGTGTCTCTCTCCCGCCTAAGTCCCTCTTTCTCCTCACTAACCCTCTTGATAATCCTCTCTTTCTCCTGTATAACATTTTCCACTATCTCGATGAAAAGACACCCTACAACGCCAGCTGCTACCCGGCCCCCTAAGGTCTCCAAGCAGCCTTCCAACTCACGGAGGGCTAATTCTGCAGCTTTCAGTGTTTCCACCCTTTCCCAATTCTGTGGAAGGCCCCACCCCTCTAGGAGGTACTTTACCCTAGACCAATTCCCCACTAGGGGTTCCCAAGTTGGAAGCCCCGCAGCTGGGGGAATAACTGGTGAAGCAGCACCCTCTGCCACTGCATCCACTGGGGCCTCCCCGCCATCCACAGGAGCAGCCCTCCCAAATGTCGCACCCATTATGACAGATTTCGGGCTCAGAGGCCCCCTGCCGACTGCCACCAGTTGTATGTAAGTCCGGGGAAAGGAAACCTTGGGGCAAAATACCTTAAATAATCGAAATCAGTCAAAGGGAGAAATAAAGTTTAAAACTCGTTTATTGCTTACAAACTGCAGTCCAGGGCCCTCTTTCTCCTCTGCTCCGGAAGAAGCAAGCAAGCAAGCAAGCCCCTCCCTTTAAATTCTCAGGTTCAGACACACCGTTGCTTGCCCAGGTAATTATCCATTGATATGGAAATGAACTTCTCTCCACCTCTGAGGATATGCAAATACACTAAAGCCAGGCGAGATATTCTGGAAATGTTACAATTTTGCCGACAAAATTCCAAACTGTATTTCACCTCCAACTCCTCGGAACTTTCTACCCTCTAGTAAAAAAATGTATTGTCCAACTACTGATGTTTGTAATCTTATTTCCTCTGTTACGGAAAATACTGGAAAACCTGGACTGGAACACTGGCTGAAGAACCAAGCGGCAATTGGAGGTCTTGGAGTGTTGAGGCTTTATGTCACACCAGAGGGCTCAGAGGGGAGTAATCTCCCTAAATTCTGAGCCCTGAACAAAGGCAAAGGGAGCAATATGTATCTTTCTGATGCCGGGTTCTTGTTCACGAAGCTGAAGAATGAGCTTCATAAACACTCAAGGTAGGAGAGCAAGGTACAGGCTTTTATTTAGAGATAAAGTGACAGGACAGTGCTCCCGGCTCATGCCAGGAGGGTACAAGAGAGTCCGGGTGGTGCGTTGTCTAGGGGGTTTTATAGGCAGATGAGGATTTTTCGAGAACATGAAAAAAGATTAGCAGTGTGGACCTGCTAAGTCGTGTCTGAATACCCCAAATTAACCCAACACAAGGAATTTTCCACTCCGATCTCTCTCCGGGACACTGGAGTCCTGGTACAGGAGCATCTCAAAAGGTGGCCTGCCCAGCCTCCAAGGTGGGCTGAGGTACCGTCTCTTTGCCAAAGAGCAAGTTAAGAATCTTGCTTCTTAAACTTCCTGGGTGTTAAAATGCAATCCTATCTTCAAGGTGGAATCCTTCCCGTCTTTTACTATGTTGTTTACAGCTGGGTCTGCATGCCAAACTAGCTGCCCAGCCTGCAAAACCACTCCATCAGATCTGAAGGAGGAAAGACAGCACACAGGCCTGGGCCTTCCAGCATGCCAAAGTGAATCTTACACATGATTACAAATGATTAGCCTAATAGAAACATGGGCTACTCTTCTTCGTCTGGGGAACACCAACTGATCCTACTGAAGAATGACCCCAGAGCCCAATGTTCAACACAGAGTCCTGGCAGGGGGTTTCCTTGCATGCAGCCACATTGCTCTGACTGCAAATATTCTGCCTTGCCTTCTCCGGAGGCCCTCCCCCCACTCTGACTACACCCAGGGTCCCTGTGTCATTCCTGCTTCTGTATCTATAACATTCCTATGTGCACAGCAAAGGAGCAAGGGGGAGTGAGTTTAGAGAGTGAGTGCCTGGCAGAGCAGGGAGTGAAGGGGAGGGTGAACTTAAGGGAGCTTCTGTTGTCTTTGCTGAGAAGAGCAGTAGAAGGGAGCCACCTGGCCTAGACTGCTGTCCTTGTAAGTTTTTCCCTATCACCTCCACATACCGTTTTTGCTCATACAAATTCCTGCTGTTTGTGAAGTAGGTCAATTCAGCCCTGTCCTTCACCAATATTATCCCAGATAAGACTGGATTTTGCTATTAGTGAGTGACTTCAAAATAGGTCCTTTAACTTAGTCAAATTGACAGAGACTTTTTATAAGAGATTTCCCTGTCCCTTTCTGAAAATTCCACCGTGTGTGTCTTCCTTTACTATTCCTTGCTTGCATAGGTTCTCTGGTATGTGTTTATTGCTGAAACACCTGTGGCCATGAGTAGAGAATGCACATGAATAGACCTGTTCATTCATTCTAAAAGACCAATCAATTATGTGGGTAACATTGTAACATTTCCAGAATATATCGCCTTGCTCTGGTATATCTGCATATCAGTAGGTGTTCAGAGGTGGAAAGAAGCATTGCTTTAGTGCATTTGCATCATTCCTCAGGCGTGGAGAGCAGTTCATCTCCATATCAATGGGTAATTACCTGGCTGAGGGAGGGCTTATCTGTACCTGAGAGGTGAGGGGAGGGCTGGTTTTGCTGCTGCTGGAGCCATAGAGACATGGGCTGCATCGTAGTTTTGTAAGCAATAAACAGATTTAAAACTTTATTTCTCCCTTTGATTTTGGTTTTTAGAGGTATTTTTCCCCGGATTTCCTCTCCCTGTACTTACAGAGGCTTCTGGTGACAAAAGGTATTAGACCAGAGTGGTAGCAGGGAAGGAAGGGAGAAGTAATCTAATTTCTGGCTATGTCTGCAGGCTGTCAAAAGGATTTCCTGGTGGATTTTAACAGACATGTGAAGGATAATCAAGAATAACTTTAAAGTCAGAATGACAGCTTTATAAATTTATGCCAAGAAACAAATGTGTTAAATGGTCCAGTGTGTTTTTTTTATTGCCCTCAAATTTGGGGAGGCAAAATTCATATGAAAGGTTGCATAGCATATAATTAGAGCAAAAGGAATTAGAGAGTAATATTTATGTTGCTGTGAAACCTGATACTGCTGTCTGCACCCCACTGAAAATGCCAAGAACTCTGGAATATCGATATTGCACTGAAAGGATGCCCTCTTCTGAGCACATTGGAGACACAGCAAATTACCACTCTCCATCCTCCCCCACCCAAAAGCTTCCTTTTTTCTTTACCCAGGTACCTGTATATTGTCATTAATATATAATTTGCTCGATGGCCGGCTTGTAAACCTGTCATAGGCTGGGCATTGTTAAAGGAAAAAGAAAGTATTCAATGCACGTGATTACCTGTTTCAGCAGCCCAAGAGGGCAATGGCCTAGGCATTCCAGAAAGAAAAGATGATATTATTTTCTTACAGCAAAAATAGAACATTTCTCTCATTGCATAAATTTCCATTGGACATCACTGCTCTATAAGATTCTATAGTAACTCCATAAATGCATTAATGCCATGATTCTCAAACTATGTACTAAGGTGTTCCTGGGTGCTGCAGCAAACTCAGAAAGGTACCTTAGGGTATTTTAAATTTTCAACAGAAGCACACCAATATCTATCACACACTGCAGGGACCAGCTCCAGATAGTTCATGATTTCAACATCAGCTAGTGCTATGTTCTTCTTGAGAACATTTCTTTTTTTCTTTATTTATTTACTTATTTATTTTAATTTTGCTATCATTAATGTACAATTACATGAATAACATTATGGATACTAGACTCCCCCTATTATCAAGTCCCTACCACAAACCCCACTACAGTCACTGTCCATCAGCATAGTAAGATGCTATAGAATCAGTACTTGTCTTCTCTGTGTTATACTGCGTTTCCTGTGTCCTCCCCCCCAACATTATACCTGCTAATCGTAATGACCCTTTTCCCCCCTTATCGCTCACTTCCCACCCATCCTCCCCAATCATTTTCCCTTTGGTAATTGTTAGTCTATTCTTGGGTTCTGTGAATCTGCTGCTGTTTTGTTCCTTCAGTTTTTTCTTTGTTCTTATACTCCACGGATGACTGAAATCATTTGATACTTATCTTGCTCCACCTGGCTTATTTCACTGAGCATAATACACTCTAGCTCCATCCATGTTGTTGCAAATGATAAGATTTGTTTTCTTCCATGGCTGAATAATATTCCATTGTGTATATGTACCACCTCTTCTTTATCCACTCATCTACTGATGGACACTTAGGTTGCTTCCATTTCTTGGCTATTGTAAATAGTGCTGCGATAAACATAGGGGTGCCTCTGTCTTTTTCAAACTGCGCTGCTGCACCCTTAGGTTAAATTCCTAGGAGTGGGATTCCTGGGTCAAATGGTATTTCTATTTTTAGTTTTTTGAGGAACCTCCATACTGCTTTCCACAATGGTTTAACTAGGTTACATTCCAACCAGCAGTGTAGAAGGGTTCACTTTCTCCACATCCTCGCCAGCATTTGCTGTTGATTGTCTTTTGGATGGTGGACATCCTAACTGGTGTGAGGTGATATCTCATTGTGGTTTTAATTTGCATTTCTCTGATGATTACTGATGTGGAGCATCTTTTCATGTGCCTGTTGGCCATCTGAATTTCTTCTTTGCAGAAGTGTCTGTTCAGCTCCTCTGCCCATTTTTTAATTGGCTTATTTGCTTTTTGTTTGTTGAGGTGGGTGAGCTCTTTATATAATTTGGATGTCAACCCCTTATTGGATATGTCATTTATGAATATATTGTCCCATACTGTAAGATGTCTTTTTGTTCTACTGATGGTGTCCTTTGCGGTACAGAAGCTTTTCAGCTTGATATAGTCCCACTTGTTCATTTTTGCTTTTCTTTCCCTTGCCTGGGGAGATATGTTCATGAAGAAGTCGCTCATGTTTATGTCTAGGAGATTTTTGCCTGTGTTTTTTTCTAAGAGTTTTATGGTTTCATGACTTACATTCAGGTCTTTGATCCACCTTGAGGTTACCTTTGTGTATGGGGTTAGATAGTAGTCCAGTTTCATTCTCTTACATGTAGCTGTCCAGTTTTGCCAACACCAGCTGCTGAAGAGGCTGTCATCTCCCCATTGTATATCCAAGGCTCCTTTATCAAATATTAATTGACTATATATGTTTGGGTTAATGTTTGGATTTTCTATTCTGTTCCACTGGTCTGTGGGTCTGTTTTTGTGCCAGTACCAAAGTGTCTTGATTACTATGGTTTTGTAGTAGAGCTTGAAGTCAGGGAGTGTAATTCCCCCTGTTTTATTCCTCCTTCTCAGGATTGCTTTGGCTATTCGGGGTCTTTTGTGGTTCCATATGAATTTTAGAATTATTTTTTCTAGGTCATTGAAGAAAGCTGTTGGTAGTCTGATAGGGATTGTGTTGAATCTGTAGATTGCTTTAGGTAGTATAGCCATTTTGACAATTAAATATTCTTCCTAGCTAAGAGCATGGGATGCATTTCCATTTGTTAGTGTCCTCTTTAATTTCTCTTAGGAGTGTCTTGTAGTTTTCAGATGACAGGTCTTTCACTTCCTTCGTTAGGTTTATTCCTAGGTATTTTATTCTTTTTGATGCAATTGTGAATGGAATTGTTTTTTTGATTTCTCTTTCTGTTAGTTCATTGTTAGTGTATAGGAAAGCAACAGATTTCTGTGTGTTAATTTTGTATCCTGCAACTTTGCTGAATTCAGATATTAGTTCTAGTAGTTTTGGAGTGGAGTCTTTAGGGTTTTTTATGTACAGTATCATGTCATCTGCAAACAGGGACAGTTTGACTTCTTCCTTACCAATCTGGATGCCTTTTCTTTGTGTTGTCTGATTGCCATGGCTAGGACCTCTAGAACTATGTTGAATAAAAGTGGGGAGAGTGGGCATACTTGTCTTGTTCCCGATCTTAAAGGAAAAGCTTTCAGCTTCTCTCTGTTAAGTATAATATTGGCTGTGGGTTTATCATATATGGCCTTTATTATGTTGAGGTACTTGCCCTCTATACCTATTTTGTTGAGAGCTTTTATCACGAATGGATTTTGAATTTTGTTGAATGCTTTTTCTGCATCTATGGAGATGATCATGTGGTTTTCATCCTTCTTTTCATTGATGTAGTTGATGATGTTGATGGATTTTTGAATGTTGTACCATCCTTGCATCCTTGGGATGAATCCCACTTGATGATGATGGATGATCTTTTTGATGTATTTTTGAGTTCGGTTTGCTAATATTTTGTTGAGTATTTTTGCATCCATGTTCATCAAGGATATTGGTCTGTAATTTTCTTTTTTTGTGGTGTCTTTGCCTGGTTTTGGTATTAGAGTGACATTGGCCTCATAGAATGAGTTTGGGAGTATTCCCTCCTCTTCCAGTTTTTGGAAACTTTAAGAAGGATGGCTATTAGGTCTTCAGTAAATGTTTGATAAAATTCAGCAGTGAAACTATCTGGCCCTTAGGATGTTGTTCTTACGTCTTCACTAAATATTTGATAAAATTCAGCAGTGAAACCATCTGGTCCAGAGGTTTTGTTCTTTGGTAGTTTTTGATTACCAATTCAGTTTCTTTGCTGGTAATTGGTCTATTCATATTTTCTGTTTCTTCCTGGGTCTGCCTTGGTAAGTTGTATTTTTCTAGAAAGTTGTCCATTTCTTCTAGGTTATCCAGTTTGTTACCATGTAATTTTTCAAGTATTCTCTTATAATTCTTTGTATTAGTGTGGTGTCCATAATGACTTTTCCTTTCTCATTTCTGAATCTGTTTATGTGTGTAGACTCTCTTTTTTTCTTGATAAGTCTAGCTATGGGTTTATCTATTTTGTTTAGTTTCTCAAAGAACCAGCTCCTGCTTTCATTGATTCTTTCTATTGTTTTATTCTGCTCAGTTTTATTTATTTCTGCTTTAATCTTTATTATATCCTTCCTTTTACTGACTTTGGGCCTCATTTGTTCTTCCTTTCCTAGTTTCATGAATTGTGAGTTTAGACTGTTCATTTGGGATTGTTCTTCATTCCCGAGGTAGGCCTGTATTGTAATATATTTCCCTCTTAGCACAGCCTTCGCTGCGTCCCAGAGATGTTGTGGTGTTGAATTATTGCTGTCATTTGTCTCCATATATTGCTTGATCTCTGTTTTTATATAGTCATTGATCCATTGATTATTTAGGAGCATGTTATTAAGCCTGCACATGTTTGTGGGCTTTTTCATTTTCTTGCATAATTTATTTCTAGTTTCCTACCTTTGTGGTCTGAGAAACTGTTTGGTACCATTTCAATCTTTAAATTTACTGAGGTTCTTTTTGTGGCATAGTATGTGGTCTCTTCTTGAAAATGTTCCATGTGCACTTGAGAAGAACGTGAATCCTGTTGCTTTTGGATGGAGTGTTCTGTAGATGTCCGTTAGGCCCATCTGTTCTAATGTGTTGTTCAGTGCCTCTGTGTCCTTACTTATTTTCTGTCTGGTTGATCTGTCCTTTTGAGCGAGTGGTGTGTTTAAGTCTCCTAAAATGAATGCATTGCATTCTATTTCCCCCTTTATTTCTATCAATATTTGTTTCACATATGTAGGTTATCCTGTGTTGGGTGCATGGATATTTATAATAGTTATATGTCTTTTGGACAGACCCCTTTATCATTATGTAATGTCCTTCTTTGCATCTTGTTACTTTCTTTGTTTTGAAGTCAATTTTGTCTGATACAAGTACTGCAACACCTATTTTTTCTCACTATTAGTTGCATGAAATATCTTTTTCCATCCCTTTACTTTCAGTCTCTGTATGTCTTTGGTTTGAAGTGAGTCTCTTGTAGGCAGCATATACATGGGTCTTGTTTTTTTATCCATTCAGTGACTCTATGTCTTTTGATTGGTGCATTCAGACCATTTACATTTAGGGTGATTATCGATCAGTATGTACTTATTGCCATTGCAGGCTTTAGATTCGTGGTTACCAAAGGTTCAAGGGTAATTCCCTTACTATCTAACAGTGTAATTTAACTTACTTTGTATGCTATTATAAACACAACCTAAAGGTTCTTTTTTTCCTCCTTTTTCTTCCTCCTCCATTCTTTATATGTTAAATCTCATATTCTGTACTCTTTTTCTATCCCTTGGTTGACTTTGGGCTTAGTTAATTTGATTTTGCATCTACTTAGTAATTAATTGTTTTACTTTGCTGTGGTTTAATTTCCCCTGGTGACATCTATTTAGCCTTAGGAATACTTCCATCTATAGCAGTACCTCCAGAATGCACTGTAGAGGTGGTTTGTGGGAGGTAAATTCTCTCAGCTTTTGCTTATCTGAAAATTGTTTAATCCCTCCATCAAATTTAAATGATAACCTTGCTGGGCCCTTCTGCTTCATTGCATTAAATATATCGTGCCACTCCCTTCTGGCCTGTAAGGTTTCTGTTGCAAAATGGGATGATAGCCTGATGGGTTTTCCTTTGTATGTGATCATTTTTCTCTCTCTAGCTACTTTTTAAAGTTTTTCTTTATCCTTGATCTCTGCCATTTAATTATTTTATGTCTTGATGTTGTCTTCCTTGGGTCCCTTGTATTGGGAGATCTGTGCACCTCCATAGCTTGAGAGACAATCTCCTTCCCCAGATTGGGGAAGTTTTCAGCGATTACCTCCTCAATAACACTTTCTATCCCTTTTTCTCTCTCTTCTCCTTCTGGTACCCCCATAATCCGGATATTGTTCCATTTGTATTGGTCACACAGTTCTGTTAATATTCTTTTTTTCTTAGAGATCCTTTTTTCTCTCTGTGCCACAGCTTATTTGTATTCCTCTTCTCTAATTTCTATTCCATTTGCCATCTCTTCTACTCATCTAATCTGCTTTTAAATCCCTCCATTGTATGTTTCATTTCAGATATGGAATTTCTTAATGATTGAATCTCCACCTTAAATTCATTCCTGGATTATTAAATATTTTTCTGTACCTCCATGTGCATGTTTATGATTTTTATTTTCAACTCTCTTTCAGGAAGATTAGTGAGTTCAGTTTCATTTGGCCCTTTTTCTGGTTTTTTTGAGATTTTGGTCTGAACCAGGTTACTTTGATGTTTCATAATTCTATGTGGTGCCCTCTAGTGCCCAGAAGCTCTAGTCTCTGGTGGTGCTCAGCCCCTTGAATGAGGTTGGGCAACGTAGGGGAGTGGCACTGGTGCCTGGGGGGAGGATAGAGCTGTTTCCTGATTCCCAGCTGCAGTTCCTATCTCCAGTGTCAGAGCCAGTGGGCTGAGCCCTTAGGTGTAAGACTCTGTGCTTTGCATCTCTGGCTTTTATATTCGGGGCCTCCCTCTGGCTTGCCTGACACCAGCACAGTGACTGCTGGTTAGTGAGCAGGTGCGGGCAGGCCAGGAGGGAGATGCAGCCGGCTGTGTGTCACAGTGGGGGCCTCATAGCTGAGTAGCCAGCCAGGGGGATGGAGCGCCTGCATGTCCTCTAAGTTCCCAACCTTCTGGGCAAAGTGCACCCAGACAACCTTGTCAACCTATCCCTTCTCCCATGTAGCAAGCTCCTTGCAATCCCTGCCCCTTCAGCAGCCCTCTCGCTGCTAGGAAGCCTGTCATATCACCTGCCTTTCTTTTGTCCCAGAGGAGCCGGATGTGGATCCCCATCTTCCACAAATGGCCAGAATCTCAGTCTCT
>JAVSCE010003531.1:0-29463 GCA_032199065.1 Smutsia gigantea
CAATTTATAAAGCATGGACTCTATACTCATCACCCATTTTTAGGAAATCTGTATATTCAGTTCACTGAAAGGTAAACAAGTTTTCTTCACAGCACTCCTGGGAGGGAGGTAGAGTTGATAATTACTGTTTATCCTGGCCAAATGTTCCTGAAGAATCATAGGTCCATGAAATAGTAACTTTCTCTTTCACTATTGTGGCCCCTTTTCATTCCCTCTTAAATATCCTGGATGCATGAAGAAAGATGGCCGAGATGAGGAAGAACCCAAGTCCATGGTCTGGGAGGTCTGCCAATGAAATAGAGCTGGTGGGGAATTTAGGGCCAGGGCCTTGCAGACAGCAGACACACTCCCTTTTCTCTCCTCAGCTGTGTTTCTTAGAGTGGTCAGGGAACTTTCTCCTGTAGGCGCAGGGCTTGTTAAAATGCAGATTTATGGGCCTACCGCAGGCTTAAGGAGTCAGAGCCTCAGGGAGGTGGGCCAGGGAATGTGTCTTTTTTGCTCTGCTTTATTGTGGGAACTTTTAAGCATACAGAGGAGTAGAAAAGAGTAGTATATTGAACACCTGTTACCATCTACCAGCATTCAGTAATTAACATAGATAGCTCTGTGTGTGTGTGTGTGTGTGTGTGTGTGTGTGTGTGTATTTAACATATGTCATGGGGCTGTACCTCTTCATACTTCACTGCAAATACTAAATAATTAGAATAATTCTACATGGCTGTAATACCATTATCCCATCTAAGAAAATTAGCAGTAATTCACAATTATTCCACAATTCTATAAAATTGTTTAATGGCTTACTTCACTTACACATTTGCCTGTTTGTCCCCAACAATGTCTTTTATAGATATTCCTCCTTACAAATGGGTATAATTGAAATTCATGGACTGCTTTCCTGTTTCTTTAACTCTAGAGCAAATCTTTTTGTTTTCCTCATGACATTGACTTTTGCAGTTTAGGTCAGTTCTCCTGTATGATCCGTATTTTGGGTTGCCTGATTGTTTCTGCCAAGTGCCCTCTCTTTCCTGGGTAAACTTTCAGGTGCCTCTAGGGGCTGGAGTTTATTTTGGCTACCTATTTTTGTCAGTGGTATTGCTTCCTACTTGATATTTGCATCCTATCAGTAGGCACATGGTACCTAGTTCATCCTGCTATTAATGATGCTAAGTTTTATCTTTTGGTTAACATTCTTTTTTTTTTCGGTATAATTTTTTTTAATATAATTTATTTTGGTATCATTAATCTACAATTACATGTGCAATATTATGGTTATTAAACTACCCCTTCATCAGGTCCCCCCCACCAACCCCATGACAGTCACTGTCCATCAGCGTAGTGAGATGCTATAGAATCACTACTTGTCTTCTCTGAGTTGTACAGCCCTCCCCGTGCCCCCCCAACATTACGTCTGCTAATCGTAATGCCCCTTTGGTTAACATTCTGACCGCCAGATTTTTTTGTATAAAGGTGCATTTTCCCCTTTGCAATCAGTACGTAACTCGTGGGGTAATGCTTTGGCAAGGTGTCCATGTCCTGTTTCCTGACAGCCTTTTAGCTCACAGTCTTACTGGCCATTGAGAATCTGTGCCTTAATCAGTTGTGAAATTGGTGGTGGGGATGGAATTTGTATTTTAAACAAGCTCTTTAGTAATTTTTACCTTTTCTAAAGTTTCAGAGATGTTGCTGTCCTGGAATCTGAACCTGAGAGTAAAAAATTTTGTCTTGAAGAAGTTTTATGAATCTGGGCACTAGTGAGTTTTTAACGGGTTGTCAGTGGACAGAGTTTAAGCCTCGTGTTAGATTTGGAGGAAAAAAATTGCAGCATGTCTCATGTGTTCCTGTATATAATAGCAATAAACTGAGGTAAGGGCTAAGAAAAGTTTGTATCACATGTTAGAATATATGACTAATCAAAGGAGAGTGGAGGAGGCATGTCGAAATTACTAAGGAGGAAAAGACACTTTATTGAGAATTCTGTTTTTACAAATACTGTTTCATTTAAATTTTCATTAGTTTTTTGTGTCCATTTTACAGAGAAAGAAATGGGTTTAGAGAGGTTAAGTAGTCTGATAAGTCATTGATTGGTAGCTAGTAGAGGAAGGTTTTGAAACCAGTTCTCACTGATGGCAAAGTATGTGCAGATTTCTACATTAGACTTCTCATGTCATGACCAGGAGGCGCATGCCACTAATTGCTTTTTGGGATTTTGCTGTTCTGGCCTTTTGAAAGTGGTGGAGTGATATTCTTGAAGCACTTGGGCCTTTGATGTACAAGCTGAAGTTCTTTGAGGCCACTGATCTCTAATCTAATGTATTGAATAAACTGCAGAGAACAGGGTAGGCTTAGGAGGCTTAGTTGATTGTGTGTGTAACTGCTCCTGTGATTCAATCAGCTGAGTAGGGCTACTGAGTCTTAGGAAATAGTTTTCAGTGCTGTACCCCAGTCTCTCTCTCAGGGTAGACACGCCTTCCAGCCTTGTGATTTCCACGTTACGGAAAGGAGTATGTAAGGTTGACAGTATCCTCTTGTCCACTCTGTATCCCTTCAGATCCCACCTAAATGTTGCACCTACGTGTTGGTTCTTTGTTGGTCTGTTGGAAACACCAAGAATAGCTGCTCTTAAGGTTATAAAACGGTTATTTCTAAACCTTGCTGTGTGTTGTAATCACCTGGGGAGTCAGATACTTGGATTCCACCATACGAGATTATGGTCCAGTGGGTCTGGGATGGGCCTTAGAATTTATATAGTTTAAAAGCCCGTGTTTTCAGAAGTTCCCCAAGTGGTATGCAGACAGGGATGTGAACTATGATTGTGTAGGTTGATTTCTACCAATATTTACAGTGGTAGTTCTCAAAGGGAAGTTATTTATATTAGAATCTCTTGGGAATTTTTTGTAAACTTAAGCAGTAGGCATGTCAGCTGTAGAGGGGTGGAATCTATAAAGGAAGCCCTGATGATGATTTTAATGGAAGTACCAGTACTTAAACAACCTCAGACTGGACCTTCCTTTTAGCGGCGGTGCACTGGCAAGCATGGGTGTTAATCAAATAGCAGCTCTGTTTGCCACATACTCTGGCATATTGGTCGCCATACACTGTACTTAAGATTGAGAATAGTGTGAAAACATTTAGCATGAAAACTGTCTGGTGTATAGCCGAATATTCCTTTGCTTCAGAAGCTTCTTTGGAAGTTTGAAGTATTTCAAGGTCATTACTAACATGAACTTTCACTGTTGGTATTTCAGAAGTGCCGAGTTAGAGGCATATTATTGTGTTGGGAAAACTGATATTCAATCTAGAGTGGGTTTCATGTCTCGAATTTTCAGATATATTATATTTGTTGGAATTGGTGCCACGGATAGGATTCCTAAAAAGAAACAGGTGAATGAAAGGGGAGAAGTGACCTAATAGGTATTAAATGAGTCATTAGAGACAGGAATGAAGGAAACAGAAAAGAAAAATGACTTCACTACATTTTGCTTGATAGATTTGTGGGGCAGGATAGTGGAAGGGGCTGGGAAGGGGTCATCACAGTGTTTTATCTACTACTGCATGCGGGTGTGAGGTATTCGTGCAGTGGATCAGCAAGAACATCAGAAGTCGACACACCCCAGAATGACCTCCCTTTGAGCTCCATCTAGGAATGAACTGTGGCGGGGGTGAGAAGACCTCTGCTTCTTATCGCTGTGGGACGCTCAGGATCAGAATGCCAGGAGAGGCAGCGGCTGGCAGAGGTGGGACCCAGGGTGTGTGGGCAAGCAGAGCACAGACCCTGTTGGATCCTCTGTGACTCTGGATCGAAATGAGCACAACTCCAGATGTGTCATTTTGCTTGGTCATAAGGAATGAAGCATTTGAACAGCCAACTGAACCGTAGTTATAAATAGCCCAGTATATTTAGGGTGCTGCCATTTTGCCTTCTGTCAGGCAGTTTTCATCCAAGCTGACTCTGAAGGAAAAGATCATACCTTCCAATAAAGAAGTTACATATCACAAATTAAAGCAGTGTAAAATGCTTTTGATTAGACCTAGTGGATAATGTGCGCCTTTGGACTGGAAGAAAAGAGAAGCTACCTAAAAGGATTTGTTACTCCAATTGCAGATTAAACAGAAGTTGTTAAAATGAAGCTGACGTTAAAAGCAATTACACGGCAAATTTGGAAAAATAGAAATTAGAGTATGTTTGTAGTGCTGTGGGCTGTATTTGTGGTTTCTGCTATTTCATAGGGACCACATAGTTTTCAGGTCGTTTTTGAGAGATACTCGTCTAGGGTTGAATGAGATGGTATTTGTTACAAGATCTTGAATGTTGCAGGAGTTTGAGTGGGGCTCTGAAAGGTCAGGGTGGGGTGTTTTGCCTGTTTGCTTGGCATTTGCAGTTTACACTCTCAGTTCGTGGTGCAGTCACGTCTACCATAATGTGATATCTGTGTTCCCAAGAAACTTCTCATTCTGCAGAATCACACACTAAAAATAATAAGGCTGTGGAAAAAATAGGATTACGGCTGGACTACTTAAAACCATGTGGCTTTGTAACCAGAGCACTAGCAAAACCAGTGATGATTCCGGTATGCATGCTGGCATGGTAATGCGGGTGATGTTTGCACTCAGCATCATATCCAGCTGGTTCTACATCTTTTATCCTGGGACATGTTTTTCCTTCTTTCATATGGAGGTTCTTGTAGGTCTTAGCTTCCACTGGAGGCCAGTCTCACCAAAATTAAAGCTTTGATCCAGTATGTAGCCTTCACGTGTGCTCACAGCCTTACTAGGTGGTGGAAAGCCGAACAGATACTGAAGCCACTAAACTAGACACCACTAAAGGATGGTACTTTGGTTAAGATTCTCACTGTTTTTCTTAGTGTCTTCAAACTCTACCCCAGCTTCCTCTCATGTCTTTCTCATTATTTGTGAAAAATCTTGCCCTTGATAGCTTTAAAATGCTAACATGCTGGGAGGAATCCCACATGAACCACCACCGTTTGCCCATTACACTGTTGGCACCCCCATTTTGCCCATCCTGTGCAGAGGAATCTGTGTCACAGAAGCAGCTTCACTGACTCGGTTGTGAATCTGTGGTTGTGTCAAGATGCACCTCTTGAAAATGAGAAGGTTCTGTTGTTTTGGGAAGGTCTGGTTTGGGAGCTAGTATAGTGGTTCAAGGTTTAAGTGAAATTTATGACTAATCATGCTTTGTTGGTCCTCATACACAATAAAAAAGTGAAGAGGGGCTGTTCACTTTTAAACTTCTGCTGCTGTCATAGAGTTGTTGGCATTGCTGATGTCTCAATGCCACATCAGCTCTCCAGCTGCGTACATGGAGCAGGAATGGTTTTAAATTTTTGTTCATTTGTGATGTGGTTGTAATGAGGTTTAAAATTAAAATTCATCTCAGCATACAGTAAACAGAAAAAAGAGCAACAGTAGCCAGTTGTCAAGGAAAAGACTGATGGGTAGAATAAACAGACAGCTTACAGCAATATAAACAATCTGTTTTCATGGTTTAAGGATGATTGGGAGAACATCCAAATTAAGTAGGAGTTAGTTAAATGTGAAAGGCAGCAAATATATAATGTGTATTTTGGTGACTGTTGAAGTTTGTTTCCTCAACAACTAATAACAAAAATTTCTGTAGCTTAGCACAGCAGAAATGTATTGTTTACTGTGAGCAGCCCTGGCTAGTGGTGGTGGTGACATCCTTTAGGGGCTCAGCATCCTCAGCATTCAGACTGTGAAAAGCATGGGAATATGGAGAAAGCCTAATTGCTTCTTAAAAACCCTAGCTTGAAGTGACACACATCACTTGTGTTGACATTCCATTGTGAGACCTGGCCCTGTGATCATAGCCAGATCAAAGGAAGCTGGGAAATGTAGTCCTGCCTGGTCAACAGCTTTGTACCCTAGAAGAGGGAGTTTGCATTTTGGTGGACAGACACTTAGAAAGAAGTTATTCTGTGCTTGACTGGGTAGACATCAAATTAAGGAAGGTGTGTGTGTGTGTGTGTGTGTGTGTGTGTATGTGTGTGTGTGTAAATGTAAATTGCTATTGTTTAAGTGTAAAAGAGAATTTCTTTTTAAAACTTCATATTTTAATTCATTATTTTAGGATTTGTGAGCCATGTCAGGACTCTGTCTCAATGTATTCTTTAAAAATGTAAAAAACCATTCTTCTCTTGAGGGTCATAGAAACAAGACAACCCCTATTTTACCTGTCAGGTAAAACAAGTAACTATTTAAATTAGCTTCTAAAAATAATGACTAAGTTGAATCATTTTAAATATGATCTATACTAAATTAAAATATAATCAAATAATACAACTAGAGTTTTAAATGATTTATCTTTGGATGTCATTTCATTGAGGTAAAAATGCTCTTCACAGATTAAATAAAAAGTATGTAGCCCTATATCTCAGTCTTATCAATGTTTCAAGTCTTAAAAAGTAGTTCATCTGATTTAGGACCGTTTCAGATGTTGATAATATGACCAGAACTGATGTTACTTTAACAAAACTGTGTCCCATACTTGGAGACCTCATTGGGTACCATTCCCGCAAGTGACTACCCCCCAGAAGTCACACCTTGTTTTTTATCTGTTAACTGTACAGACTGCTAAATATATATATATTCATACCTAAATTTGGAAATTGACACTAAAACTAAAACATACTGGATTCTATTTGTGTAATAATAACCACTAAGGGTAGATTAAAATTAATCTAAAATTTCCTTACAAAATACTTAAAAAATAAAGACCTACCACTTTAGCCTTGAAGATGTAACATTTAGCTGTTTTAAGATATTTGTTCTCTTAATTTTAAATATTATTTAGGTTATATTTTCTGGGCTAATTGGCTTTTAAAAATTAGGTTACTAAAACATTAAAATAATAAATATATATATATTGATTTAGAGGCTACTCTACATAATATTGCCACCAGTTGCGACTATGCCAGGGGGCTGGAGGGACTCCTTTTTTTCCCTTTTTACAAAGCAAAAATCTGTGACCTGTATGGCTAATAAGTAATTAGTATGTTCTCAGACTATTTTTCTTGCACCATAAAGCTGCTAATTAGAATTAGAATAAAAACCATATACTAAAACTTTTAACAGAAGCTATATGGTGTTATAGGTCAAGTACACTTACATGAGAAAATTTTTTGGCCAGTTGATCCTAATAGTTTTAATACTTTTAATATGTTTACCTCTGTTATCTGGTGCTGGTCTTTCCCTTCCAGCACTCCGTCTGTTGTAGCCAGGTGGTATCGCCCAGACGACAGATGGGACTCCCCAGGATTGGGCAGAGCCCCTGTGTGACCCTGCCTGAGCTTGATCGAAATACAGCCATGGATTCCAGAACACAGTACTGCTGCAGATGTTACAATGCCTTCTGTGTTTAAAAGCTTATTCATGGGACTTTTTGATTTTCAGTTGATGAGCACATTTGAGTGGACTCTCCAAAAATCTTACTTAGCGGCATTATAGTAACATCAGTCAACACGATCTTGGGACTTTTCTCAAAACCAAATAGAAAACAAATTGCCTGACTTCAGATAATACTCTTGATTGACACAGCTATAACCTCAAATAATAATTTTTTTAAAACCCAACAAGTAACACCTCACATCTGTTAAGATGGCTATGTTCAAAAAAACAGAAATTAGCAAGTATTGGTGGCAAGGTGGAGAATTTGGGATCCTTGTGCCATTTTTTGGGAAAGTACAATAGTGCAGCCAGGGTGGAAAATAGTGTGGCAGATCCTCAAAAATTAAATATAGAATTACATAGGATCCAGCAATTCCACTTTTGGGGTCTGTACCCAAAGAAACTGAAAACGGACTTGCAGAGATATTTGTCACTCATGTTCATAGCAGCAGCATTCATAATAGCCAAAAGGTGGGAGGAACCCCAGTGTCCATGGATGGATGATGGGTAAATGAAATGTAGCACATGCACATAATAGATTATGATTCAGCCTTAACAGGGAAGGACGTTCTGACACATGCTACAGGATAGATGAACCATGAGGACATTATGTGGGGTGACATAAACCAGTCACAAAAGGGCAAATACTATATGATTCCAAGTACAGGAGGTCCCTAGAACAGTCAAGCTCATAGAGGTAGAAAGTAGAATGGGGGTTGCTGGGGCCTGGTGGAGGGGAGGAATGAGAGGTGATACAGTTTCAGTTTAGAAAGATGAACAGAACTCTGGATTGATGGCAATGATGGCCACACAGCAGTGTGAATGTACTTCATGCCACTGAACTACTGTACACCTGAAAGTGGTGAGGAAGGTAAAGTTCATGTTACGTGGATTTTACCATAATTAAAAATCAACAAACCCTTCAGATATTTTCATCTTTTCCTAGCCCTGTTTGCAACTTAAACACACGAGCAAACGAAAGAACAAAATCATCTTCTCTTCCTTGCCCAGGACTGTTGACAAGTTAAAAACAAAAGCAATGTCAGTTATGTCCTCAGAGTCGGCCCATTCAGGTGACGGCGTAACCCGTACTGGTCTTACAGCCAGACTGGCCACCTGGCAGCCCGGCTCAGTGCTGTTATCTAAAAATATCACGTTCAAATGGTCGTTTCTGCTCCCGTAGCACAGTGTGCCCATGGGCAGGTGAAAAGTCAGTCCTAGTGTTTTCCTCCGCCGTGATGCCTGTTGTATCCGGTTTGAAGTAGAGAACCTCAGTATTCCTAAATCTGAAATTACTCCAGTAAAGGCTGGGTGGTGGTTTAAATCAAAAGAAGACTCCTGCGAGCTCTCCTTCCCACGGTGTGGCTTGTGGCGAGGAGGCGTGAGCCAGTGGAGCCGGGGCCTTAGCATCTGCTGTCCTCAGGCCAATGAACTTGGACAAGTCATTTGCCCTCTTGTTCCTGAGATTCCTCCTAGGTAAAACAGCACCTATTTGGGTAGAAAGATAAGGAACAGCTTTATGGAGGAGGATATCACTACGTTCCAGGGCTGTTGGAGAATTAAGAGTTAATGCATGTGAAGTCTGAGAATAGCACCTGATACACAGTAGGGACTACTCAGTGATAGGTGTTAATTAACAGCTTTGTCTATGGGCCTGTGGTAGTGCGAATTGTACCCAGCATTGAAGAGGTGCTGCCTAGCCAGTTTCCTTCCTTTTCTGTACATGTAAAAGTGCCTTGCTTAGGTGTTCAAAGTAAGTCCTCCATGTAAAGATGCCATAATGTTAGAGCAGTTACAAATATGTGTCTGTAAAATGATTGTTTTCATCGTAAGTGAAAAAAACTATTAATAAAACTACAGCTATTTTCAAATTTATTCACATATTGATAAATGTATGAAAACAGACTATCCATATCTAAGAATAAAATTAGGCAGGCCTGTCTTTTGAAATACAGGCCATCTTTAAGTCAAAACATTATTTAGGCCCCCCCAAAAATCTAAAAATATTTATATGAGATTTTTAAAGAAAAAAATGTTACGAAATATGCACGTATAAATATCTGGTGGTGAGCTCACCGCCTTTTGATGAGGAGCATAGTGTAAATGGTTTATGCCGAAACCCTTTAAAGTCCCCTCAGCAAAGAAGGATGTTGACCAGCCATTTTACTTCCTCTCCAAACCGTATTGACAGATCTTACTTACTTCCCTGAACCTGCTACTACCAGCCAAAGACCTCTTTGTTCAGAGAATACTCCCCAAACTTTTAGACTAAAAGAATGGAGCCTTGTGGTTCTGAATGACTTTGCTAACCCCAGATTTCATTACTTTATTACTTCATAGAGAAACGCTCTCACAACACTGTATTTCAGCCACACCATTCCCCTGCCGGTGCCTGTGCTGTCTCCTTCACTGGTTCTGAGCTGGGGCCGGCCCCTCCCCCCATTTGTCAACGTGGGGGGGACTTTCTGGTTATCACAGCTGGAGCTGCTGCTGGCATCTGGCACGTGGAGGGTGTGTGGAGGCCGGGGGCGCTACAAAACACCCTGCGGTGCCCAGGACAGGCCTGTGTGACGAATTACTCTGAAACGGAGTGCCGAGGTTGAGAAACCCCAGCCTTGACGGTGCTCTGCACTGCTCTTTGTTCAAGTTCCAACTGCTCTGTATGACTTCTTTCACTTGTTACCTCTTCCATGAAAGTGGGTCACCGTCTTGCTATCCAAATAATCACTCTTGACTTTGAAATTTCCCAGGGAAAGTGCGTTTGGCACATAGTATCTTTATTTCTTTCATCTTATCTGTTTTCTTTTTGCTAAACTCCTTTATGAGTAAGTTGTAGATCTGATCTGATTCATCTTTATTTCTTGCAAAGAAATTTATATATAATAGGATACACTATCTGTTTGAAATAATGAACACATGGCATTAAAGCATTACACCGTGTTGACATAGGGCAGCCAAGTCAGGTGCAATAGAGCAATAGATGGTGAGTAATATTAGGAGGTGGGAATAACTGGGAATCTGAACATGCAGTCAGCATTGGGCTCCAGTGAGAGGTAGGACTTTAGCATCAGGGTTTTGAGAGGGGAGACACAAGAGTGATACAGATGTAAGTATAGACACACATACATACCATGGAAGTATTTTGTTCTGATGCTACCTTGAAAACAGCCTCAGCCGGTTTGGGAGGTTTGCGTGTGATAGCTCCCCAGGGTCTGGCTGGCCTAGGTGGTGGCTAATCGCTTGCCTTTGAAGTAGCACACCAACTGAAAGCATGCGAACCTCTTTCCTATGTATGGTGACTGAAGTTCAGGTGTCCAGGAGGAATTAGAAAGTTAATCACTTGTTTTTTTTTTTTTTTTAATAAAGAAGGCTTCTGTCAGCTGAAGTCCATCTGTCAACCTCGGATGGATCTGCTCTAACCGGATGTCTGTACTCTGGGTGACCGGACTCCTGCAGGCTCAGGCAGAACCAAAACCAGTCAGAAAATGGAGAATTGATACTTTGGCAACTGTCTTTTAAGTGCTTTGTCTCAGTCCTGTTTACAGCCCAAATTACAGTAAAACCAAAAGTTTTTTTTTTTGACCTAAGCTCCTCTCCTGTTTCTTCTTTTTTTAAACCTTTAAGATGTTTGTACTTAAAAATGTGGGGTTTTTTTTGTGTGTGTGATTTGTCAGTGGTGGGATATTTTGGGTCTTTTTTTTTTTCGACTTTAATGTGTATATAGAAAAGTTCCTTTTTGTTTGGAATTCAGGCTGTAGTCTTTCATAACTGCCTGAAGCCACCTAAGTAAGATTGTTTAATGAAGTAATCCATTTTTAATACATTGATTTTTGTGGCCCATTTAGAGTTTCACGCTATTAATTCTGGGGGTCACTGCAGGTTATTCCCAGAGCTGGTTAGCTTTCAGGTGATGCTAGAAGAGACTAATACATTGTTGAGCATGTGAAGTTAGTGATTTGACAGGAATACATATTTATGATCTGTCTGGAGTAGTTTTGCCAGTGACAGTATCATTAGGATAACCTCTCTCCACAGGATGGTTTCCTGTGGCTCTCCTGACTGTTGGGTTGAACATCTGGCTCCCACCCGGCCTCTGTGGGCTTGGTACCCTGCTCTGTGTGCTGTAATGATCTCTTGCCTCTGCTGCAAAACAAGTATGATGGGACCAGTTCTGTGCAGTTTGCAGTTACGAAGGACCTCGGACTTCAGGCTTCCGGGCCAGAGGGGTCTCAGCTGGGCATTGCCTTGGCATGAACGGAATGGTTTAAAACAAAACTTTATTCTCTCATAGCTCTGGAGACTAGAAGTCTGAAACCAAGATTTCAGAATGGCTGTGATCCCTCTGAGACTGGCTAGAATCCTTCCTTGGCCTCCCCTAGCTTCTGATGGCGGCGGTTAGTCCTTGGCATTCCTTGGCTTGCAGCTGCGTAATTTCATTATCTGTCCCTGTTGTCCTGTGACCTTCCTTCCTCTTTGTGTCCAGATTTTCCTTTTCTTATAAAGACACTGTCATATTAGACTAGGGCCCGGCCTACTCTAATTCCATCCTGACTTATTATATCCACAACTTCCCTATTTCCAAATAGGGTCAGATTCCGAGATATGGGAGGTTAGGCCTTCTGCTTATCTTTTGGGGGAGACACAGTTCAACCCGTGACACCCATGCTTTTTTCTTTAACACATCAGACTTCTGAAATTCTCTTTTATAAGTGACCCAGTGTCAGTCTGACAAAAAATAAGGAAACCCTCAAAGAAGGAAATGATGTGTTTATGAAAATATGCTCTAATGAAGGTTATGAAACAGGTAAATGCACAGCTTCACTGTGGGACGCGTTGGGAGTCTTTATAACCGGCCTGTTACATGTGACATGATAAAGCCCGTCCCGCCTAACTTCTTACTTCACAAGTGGAAATGCAGTGGGGCTTCCTTATCCGTGACGTTAACCCTTCGGACAACGTGTATTTGTTTCCACTGTGCCCTGGGCTTAGGCTTTGGAACAAATTTCGTGGAGCCTCTGTTTGCCCAGTATGGAATGAGAGCCCTGCCTCCCTGCTAGGCTTATTCAAAGTTGGGTGAGATGATACTGGCACAGTGTTGGGCACAGAAAGCCTGTCCGCTCCATGGGAGTCACCCTCTGCATCTTTGCCGAGCTGAAAGTGGCTGTCATGGGGCAGCTGGGGCCCATCTTGCTGCCAGCACGAACATCTTGCTGCCAGTGGTGCCAGACTCTGCCCAGTGTTGAATTAAGAATAGTAACCAGGAAGGCAGCCAGAGAGGTGTCTCACTCTGATTTAGAGGCTTTGTGGGAGGGATTTCTTTGAGAAGGATGCTCGCGCTTTATTAAGATGTTCTAACCACTTGTGGGCCCCAGTGCCAGTGGGCGCGGTGCTGTGGGGCGGCACGTGACACCCGTGGGCCTGGGAGTGGACCTCATCTGCCTTCTCAGCCACGTTTTAAAAGTAGTCCTTGGATTTGGGGACGCAGGGGGACTGTGGGGCAATATCTTGATGTTTTAGGAATGAGTTTGATAGGGAATGTGGTTGACATAACTTTTTTAAAAGTGTATATACTTATTTCATAAATAGATATTATAATAAAAACACCAGTTTACCAGTGTATTTGAAAACCATTTTTTTCTCCTTCGAGGTATCATTATCATGCTTCAGTTTTCTCATGGAGGAATTTACTCGACAGTAAATATATCAGATCATCACTTACCATCTATTATGTTAGAAAGGCCATTGTACTCAGTTTGCCCTTGGTTTCTGATTTCGTAAATTGGAAATGATAGTACCTATTTTGTTAATGTTAAAGGATTATAAACATCAAAACAGGATTTAGACATATGTTCAGTTAGATTGGATCATTTCCAGGTTTATTTCAATTGTGAGATTCTTTAATTGTTTGAAATCAGATAACTTGTAAAAGTGCTTTAAAGATGCTGAGTGTGTAGGGCAGTGACCATAATGTCAGCATGGAAACAGTTGGCACGCAAGTTGGGACCCTCATCAGATGAGTTTTACAAGGTCGTTTGTGTCAGCCTCACAGAATAGTGTCTGAGGCAGCGTATCTCTCTGGTCAGAAGTTAGTGTTAATTTGTCAGGATTTAAATGCAAACAGTGTTGCTCTAACAATAAAGCTGCAACTGTATTTTTGCACATGTGTTATGCTATTAGTACACTCAAAAAAGATGATGAAAAATGCTGACAGCCTTGTGTCCTGTTGGCTGACTGCTGGGTTCCAGTGATCACGTGGAGGGGTCATTGGTCTGGGAGGAGAAGGAAGCATCTGGACAGGGTTTAAACAGTTTACACTATTTGCAAAGTGAAATTTTTTCAAGTAGATAATGAGAAGTTTAAAACTGTTTTTGAGAACTTACTACAGGGGCATATGAGGAATAGCTCTTGCAAACGAATTCTGTTTCCCTTTCCCCCCCTGTATTCTTGAGAAATACATGGGCACTTGGGTAGTTTAGAAGGGGGGAAGAGGATTTACAATTTAATAATTCTAAATTACTTTGGAACTTTGGTTAAATATTTTCCTTTCCAGAATGTGGCTCTGGGGTGTTTGACAAGGTGGTAAGACCCTTTGGGTGTCCTTCCTCTTTTGCTCCGCCAGGCATTGTGGGATGAGCTGGTGAAGAGAGCTTTTGGACTTGTTCAGGAGACTTAGGGTGAAAGCTGGGCTTGGAAGAATGCTAGAGGACAGGGTCTCTGCCAGGTCAGTCAGTATCCCCTCCGGATGGATTAATACGCAACCCGAGGACGGCACTGAGTAATCTTTGCTCCAGTCACAGCTACTTTGTTCCTTCAATCAAAGGAGAGAACAGAATGTCTAATTATAATAATCTTCTAATAATTACAATATTTTGCATTCATTTTCTTTAAAAAATCTATTTGAGTAACTACTAGCCTTCAGAAGATGTTGGAAAATAGTATTTAGGCAGCAGCTGGCAGCTACCAGTGTTGGAGCCTGTGCAGCGCTCTGCTTGTAAAAGATTTCATTAGTTGGACATACACTTTGATTTCCTTATTGCCGCACAAGTACATTCTCTTGAGCAGCTGCTTTGGAAAGGAATGTACAATAAACATTTTTATACTTGTTTTAAATGTGTGGGCTTTGTTGGAGTGTCACTTGCCATCTGGTAGAGAGGAGCAACTTACTCGTTGAGAGGAAGTGTTTGGAATCTCTGCGTGTGTTCCTAAGGCAATCTCAGGTCCCCTCTTCGTTTTTCACTCACTGAGAGGTGATAATTGGCAGCTGTCATTATTTTTTTCCATCAGGTCCTTAGGAAGAACTACATGTAGGGTAGGATTTGTAGAAAGACATTCTGAGCTGTGCTCAGTGAGTAGTTTTAATTTGAAAGCAAATAATTATTTTTCATGTTCTCAATACTCAGCATTTTTAAAGCAAAAAATACAGTATTGTAAACAAATCAGACAAAATGCTACATATGTGTGAAAAAAATGTGAAACTCTTCCCCTCACCCCAAATCTGCATCAGCAGGAAGGCACTGCCTTCACCCTTTTTTCTCTGCGTCCCCCCAGCTCACCGGATGTCAGAGTGACTTAGGAGCGGAGCTTCCTGCAGTGACTTGCGGTTGTGTCCACCACATCGAGTGCTGTTGGTAACGTTCTCCGGAGGCAGCAGGGACCCTAAGGGACTGGCGGGGATCAGCTGAGTAAAGCAGACTCTGCTCAACCGCACGTGTCCAGGAATGGTCAGTGCCCGGGACCTACATTGCCCTCATAATCGGAATAGCTGCTGTCACAACAACTACCTTATTTTGAGGGTCCCCTAAGTATGGGGCGTTAAGCAATTCACATGCATGCTGCTTGCTGAATCCTCAACAGCAACCCTGTGGGCTAAATAGCAGTGTTCCATTTTCAGCATGGGAAGCAAGCCCAGAGCAGTAAGGACCCTGCCTGCCTGCCATACAACTTCGGAGAGGTCCAGGTTTGGCTGCCCTCACTCCAGCATCCCCCTTTCACAATGTCATGCTATCTTTTGGAAACATACTCTGTTCTCGGGAAGTTGTTACAGTTTTAAATCATACCTTTTGGTCCAAAAATGAGGTAAATGGAAATTACAGATATGGTAGTGACTGAAATACTGGATAATAAATTTTCTATAATTCATTAAATATATGACTTGAAACAATTCCACTGTTGCCAGACTGCTGGCAGGGCTCTTTCTTCTGGTTTTACAGTGGTAAAGGAAATGTTGCCCCCGCGACTCTGCTGTAGTGTTTTATCCTTGATTATTTCTCTTTGGAGCCTGCATATGTTCTAGCTTTTGCCCCTGCTGAGTGGGCAGACATATCTGGAGACAGCCATCAAGTAAAGAAAAAAGCTTTCAATTTAAAATTGATTTATGTGGACGCTTTTTCTGTGACTCAAAAGAAAAGGAAATAGAAAAGAACCATGCCCTCCTTTCTGTATTATCTTCCCTGCTGCAGTCAACCAGACCCACTTAACTTGGGGGAAGGAGGCATGAGTGTGTGGAAAATAGTCAGAATGGGAGGCAGATGCCACTAGGATAATCAAGGGACTTTCATGAGAAGCTGTCATTGAGAAAGTGTTCTTGTGTGAACATAAAACGTGGAGGGAAAACCCCTGAAGATGGCCAGCCTGGCCTAAAGTAAGTGCCTTAGTGAAGGAATGGCATTTTGACAGCGGTAGCTCTTTAATCTTTAGTAATTAGTAGTGAAACAGGCATTATATCCTGACTGATCCCCCCCCGCCCCACTCCCCACCATATTTTGAATTAGCTCTATGCATGTGTAAATATGTGTGTGCCCTTTTTCTAGCACCAGCAGAAACTCTTTGGACACTTTTTGTTCGGAGGTGCCCCCTGTGGTGTTGACCTCTCTGGTGGCCTGCACTCCAGGAAATTCTTTTTTATGCTGTTCTGTCCCCTTACCTGCCCAGGCACATGACATTTATGATAATGTAGACTTTGGGAACTCAAGAATAATGTATGTAAAGAGGATGAAATATTTTGTTTTTTTCCCTCATAATTTCTAAACTGGTAAGAGTCAAGAATTCAAGGTCGCTAATGTAAAATCCTTTAGTTGGATTAGCCGTTGTGAAGGGTGATAGAACAGAATATTCTGTTATAACAGCAGAGGTTAATACTTAATGTTCCTCTGTAAATTATTCAAATCTAACAGTATTTTCTAACATTGCAAAGACTAACAAACAAGAGTGTCAAGAAGGTACTGTGTGTACAGATACTCCTGTTGTTTTTCCCCTGAGATTCTGCTTCAGCGCTTGAGGTGAGGATCAGAGTATCAAAGGCAGCAATCACTTTGAGCAGCTTATGCTGTGATTGACATACCATAAAATGTACCCACTTAGACTGTACAATTCTGTGTGTTTAGTATATTCATAGAGTTGTGCAACCATCACCCCTATCTAATTTCAGAACATTTCATCACTCCACAAAGAAGCCCTGTACCCCTCATTCTCTTTTCCCCCAAGCCCTGGGAATTACTAGCCTATTGTTTGTCTCTATAGAGTTGCCTACTCTGGACACTTCACACAAATGGAATCACACAAATATATAGTCTTTTCTGACTGGTTTCTTTCACATAATGTTCGAAGATTCATCCATGGTGTAGCCTGTATCAGTACTTCATTTCTTGTTATGGCTGAATAATATTCCGTTGTGTGGCTATGTTACATTTTATCCATTTACCAGTTGGTAGACACTTGGATCATTTCCATTATTTGCCATAAATAGTGCTGCTAAAATTTGTGTACGTTTTGTGTGTTTTTATTTCCACTGGGCATATTCTGAGTAGTCTTGGTACGCCCTATGATAATTCTGTGTTTATGTCTTGAGGAACTGTATAGAGTAACGAGTTAGCGGTGTGATATGTTCTTTGTTCAGAACAAGACATTATCTAATGACTGGGAGCTTGTTTAAGGCTACCCTGGGGTACTAGTCACCAACCAAGATCTAACAGCAGATCCTGCTAGAAGTTACAGACTTCATTTTTATGCCTCCGTTGTTACATCATCTGTGAGATCACATAGACTTCTCTTGCCTTCTCTTTGATTTCACATTAAAAAAAATTTATTGTGGTAAGATATGTTAACATAACGTATACCATTTTAACCACTCAAGATTTTGATCATTTTAAAACATGCATAACATAAATTACCATTGTAACCATTTTTTAAGTGTAGCTCAGTGACATTAAGTGCATTCACAGTGTTGGGTAACTATCACCACCGCCCGTCTTCAAGACTTTTTCATTTTCCCAAATGGAAATTCTGTACCTATTCAACGATAATTCCCTATTGCTCCTTCCTGCCAGACACATGTTATCTCTGTGCTACTTCCTGTCTTTTATGTGTTTGCCTCTTCTAGGTACCTCACTTAAGTGGAATCATAGGTTTGTCCTTTTGTGTCTGGCTTATTGAACTTCTCATGTTTTTAAGGTTCACTTCCTTGTAGCATGTACCAGGATGTTACTCCTTTTTACGACTGAATAACATTCCATTGTATGGCTGTATAGCATATATTGTTTATCTGTTCATCAGTTGATGGCCATTTGGGTTGTTTCCACCTTTTGGCTTTTGTGAATAATGCTGCTGTGAACTCTGGTGTAACATACCTGTCTGAGTTCCTGCTGTCACTTCTTTTGGGGGTGTACCTAGGGCTGGAATTGCTGGTTCTTATGGTAATTCTATGTTTAGCTTTTTGAGTAAATGCCAAATTCTTTCTCAGTAGCTGCACTATTTTATATTCACATTGGCAACATACCAGTGTTCCAGATTCTCCACATCCTCCCCATCATTTGTTATTTTTCCATTTTTTTCATACAGTCATCCTAGTAGGTATGTTGTCTCTTTGTGGTTCTGAGTTTCATCTCCCTAATGACCGATGATGTGGAACATCTTTTCATCTCGTTGGCCATCTGTATGTCTTCTTTGAGGAAATTGTTCAAGCTTTACCTGTTTAATTGGTTTGTCTGTCTTTTGTTGTTTAGTCGTAGGAGTTCTTTCTATATTCTGGGTAGTAAATCCTTAACAATATATGATTCATGCACAGTTTTATAGTTATGCATTTACTGGCAAAACTGAAGTACAACTAAAGTGGTCCTTCATCTGTTTGCTGGATAGTCTGCATTTACAGTCAGTTTGCAAACATGGAAAATAGGCATATTTGTCCGAACAAAGCCCATGACCACTGCATGTGGCTTTTTTAGACTTTACTGCCCCTTACATGAGGTGGTGTTCGTGTATTAAAGCCCAGCGCTGTCCAGGAAGCTGAAATCGCCATTTGGATAAGAATTGGAGGCCCTTGGATGAAGGAATGTATCATGTCTTTCTGCTCTTCTTTGGCCACTTTTGTCCTGGAACAGTCGTTTTGACACCGGATTGGGACTCAGTGTTAATTTCTCAGAGGAGTTCAACCTAGGAGTTAACACATTGCATTTATTCTGAAGACTGAATTGGGGAAAAAAATAGAAGAACAGTTGGAAATAAGTTACGGGTTGTACTAAGTGGCCCCGAGGCTGGTGTGACCCAGGACAGCATGCCTTCTTCCCAGCTGTCCCTCACTGCCCCTCACCTTGTTTGTCTAGGTGTTACCTTGAAACATAATTTGATGAAAATACCCCATAGAAGTATAGGAGTCAATGGATCTGCACGTCTCTGCTTAAAATAGTTATTGCTAAGGGAAAAGTCAGATTACTTGGTCTTAACATGCTGCTTCAGGGAATTTTTTTGGTTTGAAGGTATATTTTAACTCTGTTGGTACCTCTAGTTCTTTGGTGTACTTATACATATCTTTGAACACCATGTTGGGGAGGTGAGGGAAAGTGGGGTTACCTTTGTTTTACAGATTTATAAACAAAACTTCAGTGATACAGTTTCTTAAGTAGTGGTGGTGTTCTAGAAGCTAGGTCTCAGATGTCCAAGACTAATGTTTCTTTCTAATGTTCCACATATGACAAATGGGCTTTGAGAAAGTTGATTACATGGTTAGAGCAGAACAGTGTAGTTAGAGATTAGTGGCTAGAATAGAAAAGAGAGATCCTAAGAATCAGAGGCCCTCATTATTATGGCATATATGTTTATATGTGTGTGTGTTTATTAATTATATCCGGGTCATATTCTTTATGTTTTAATGCTTGGTCCTTTTGAAAGGAACAAAGCCATATCCCTATTAAGACAGAGACTTAAATAAAACAAGAACCTCTTGAGTTTTCATTTTATCTTTTTTACTTTTTTTCACTTTCAGATTTTTCATTTTCCCCACAGAAATCCTTAGGAGAGAAGACTTAGAATAACATAAATGTAGGGGCAGTAAAACCAAGGGGAAAAGGCTAATGAGAGCTCAGAGTAAGTGCTGGGAAAAGAGCCTGAACACCAGGGGTGGAGAAAAGGGAAAAGTTTAGCAGGTGCCTAGAGTAATTGACCTTATTCTAGCATGGCTGCTCTGACACACAATTGCAGAGTTTGATACTGTAAAGGATCAGAGAGCTGTTGGCTCTGCTTGAGGCACTTTGAAACCTCACTACCCTGCCTGAATTGAAGCAGAAGCCTGCCGGAGGACTGGCTTTCTGGCCGTGAATACCCCACTTGGTAGGGAAGCAAGTCGGGAGCAGTGCTGGCCTGGCCACATTCAACCTTCCCCATTATAGACAGAAGACTGTCAGGTGAGACTCGGGTGAGAGGGGCTCCCCCAGAACCTGATTTTCACTTTGCCATTCTGAAGCACAGATCGGTAATGGACCGGGATAGCCTGGTAGAGGAATGGTTCTCTTCTTGATGTCTCTTTATCCTTTTGTTTTGCATGCATTTCTCAATGAAGGCTGGGCCAGGGGCAGCAGAGAAGATATTAGAAGGGAGTAAAATTTAAAGCCTTCATTTAGTTCAATGACTTGGACACCTTGGACACACCAGTGAACTCTGCCTCAGTTCCTCAACTGTGAAATGAGGTAACAATAGAACACCTACACCATGGGTAGAATAAAAGAGCGTATCTAAAGGGCTAAGATTATATCTAGCCCAAAATAAGTGCTGTATTAAGTATTGTTGATAGAAACTGAAAAAATGAGTAGCAGACCATGCAGGCAATGTGGATATGTGTTCTCTTGCACCTGAATAAGTGCCTCTACCAAAGTCAGTATAGGTTTTGTTAGTCACTATTCATTTTTAAATTTTTGCCCTTAGTTTTTATTAGGGGATTTCATTTTATCATGGATGTCTTTCTCCTGCAGATGCAGGACACAGTTAATTAACCAAAATGGCTGATTAACCATAATGAGTTAACCAAAGAAAGACATGGTGCAGATTTAGATGGGCTTTTTGAGCTTTTTCTACTAGGTCAGCACCTGGAAAATGACAGTGGCAACAGAAGACACAGAATCTCTACTGCACCGGTCTCGTTTCCCTGCAACAGTAGTTATTTATTAGAATGAAGTGCGTATGGGAAGAGACTTGGTTGTCTGGGTAATCCCAGGTAATGAATGCCGTGCAATTCTTACACATTGCCCAGAACTCTCTTTTTATTAACCACCTTGTGTTTGAAAGAATGGTAATTACTAGGAGACCCTCATAGAGTATGGATTGAATGTTTTCTAACCATTTTTTATTGTTGACTTTTGATAATTTTAAATGGTCCAGATTTTATCAGAAAAGAATTTTAGGTTATGATCACTTGTTTTTGGTACAATATTATAGACCTAAAGGATACTGTTTTCCCTGTTCTCACGTAAAGGGGAAGCAAATTGGATAGAGTAAACAATTCTCTTTAAAGAAATGCTGTTTTCCTAAAATGATTCTTTTTGGAGGCCCATGGTCCGAAAAGACTAGCTGGACGGAAAATGAGATAAGAGGTGCAGGCGTAAAAACGTCTGTAAGGCTTGAGACACACAGACCGCCTAGTTCTGTTCAGACCCAGGCATGGGGTGTGATATTGCTATTAACGAATTATGGCTTGAAGTGCCGCTGAAACCAGTGGGGCCCACAGGGTTCGGGCTCCCAAGTGTCAGTCAGGAAGCCCTGCCAATAGGCCTTTTGTGGTAATGTCTTAACATTTTTAGGAAGTCAAAGGTCAAAACAAACGAAAAGTGAAGTTGCTCTTTTGTAATTTATGGAGAAGAAAGTATGTTCTATGATTTTTCGTTGTCTCGTGTCAGTATAAAACCATGTTCAAATTCCGTTTTAGCTGCCTTTTTATGAAATTTGAAATCAAACCACCTAGTACCTGATAATAGTAAACACTAGGATTTTTTTCCTTCTCTAGTTGAGCAGGGCCACTCTGCTTTTAAGTTGTGACCTTGGTGAATCACCATTTGGAAAATTTAGGCCGTAAAGCTTCTGTGAGTTTGGGATATCTGTAGCTCTTATGCAGTAAGAGGAGACTTTTTTTCTGGGTTTACTATGTGGGAGGCCTATCTAGTCCTATATAATAGCCCACATGTACTGTCTGCTTCTCCCTCCTTAACTTTTTGTCCCCCAGATCTCTTGGATTTGCTTTTCTGTTCATTCTTTAAAAAAAGTTCTGGAGACTTTCTTTGTTAACTGCTTCCTTTTACAGTTAGGTGGGTTCCTGTCTTGGAAAATAAAAAGGGAGGGACCTTTTTTATCCTGGGCATATCACTTAATTTTTCTGGGTCACTGTTTTTATATCTAAAATATGATGGAATTAGAGTACTTTCCAGATACGACGTTCTGTGGAGTAGGGTAAGATGAGATCAAGCCTTCCGTAGACCTTCCTCTTGGTTTCATTTTTTTTTCATTTTACTTAGCTCCATGTATTTACTGTGACCTGGATGACTAAATATAATCCCTTTTTACAAAGGCCGGATCACCCTTTATCCTTCCTTTTCCTTTCCTTTGTTTAAAGTTACTCAATGCTGAGTCGCAAGCAGTTGAAGATACAGTGTTATAAGTATTTTACCATTAATATAAGTCTATAAAATACTAAATTCCACCTGAAAAGATAGATCTTTGATACTTTCTAAAGGGATCAGCTCATCAGTAAGATTTATTAAGGGTTTAAAACCCTCCCAGCATTGTAGGGGCTCCTGAACATGTTTGCATGTTTGCACTGTAATGGGGAAAGTAAAAACCTCCCAAAGAAGGAGCTTTCGGGAGCTAAATCTTGCTCTGGTGACTAGGTGCAATCCCAGGATAGGGGATGGTGTGTGTGTGTTACGGTAATTGGAAGTTACTGGGAAAAGAATCATTGATCCATCCTAACTGTGGGTCTGGTATTTTGGTTGCACTTTGCAAGATTTGCAAATTTGGGGTGGGTAATAAGGGCTAATGATATCCTAGGTTTGTAGGAACATCATGAGCAAAGGTACTAGACAGGCATTAGGCTTGGGGTGGAGAACGAGGAGGGTTATGGATAGCTTCGGCATATGGACACCAAGCAGACTTCTAAGGAGTGGAAGATACATCAAGGTAGATGGTGCTGGTAGAGAGATCTCTACATCCTAGCCAGAGGAGACTAGATAGGAGGTAGGCAGATATTTGGGAGACTTGGTTTATTTTAAAAAATGAACACAAAGAAGGGATCTTCTCTCTTGTGGTCTAAACGTTGTTGATTATTGATTTGATGCTGAGAGCTGTGGCAGCCATCTGGTAACCCTTGTGAATTCCAACCTGAATCCTTGATTTCTCGATCATTTCTCTTGAGTATTCTGCCTAGATCAGGTCCTTTTGGCAGTTTTGACTTGATTATATGTTTTAATGACTCTTCTTACATTTGCTATGTTCTAGTCTGGTCATAGTATTTTAGAATCTTAAATTTGGAAGGGTCCTTGGAGGAAATCTGATCTACCTTCCCAACCAGTACAAGAATCATACCCTTAATTTTTGAAGCAATTGTTCTGTTTTTGCTGGAATGCATGAACCAGTTTTTATAAGATAGCTGTACCCATTAGCAGGTTTCATTTCTGGCATTGAAGTCTGCCTTTCCTAGCTTTATCTGGAGCTATATAAAGCCTAACCCCTTTTCAGTATTCCAGCCTCCAATACTTGAGGACAGTCATGATACCTCATCTAAACTTTTTATCTGTCTGAATATTTTACATTCTCTTCTTTATATTTCAAGATTCCCCACCATTATTCTTGCCCATCTTTTAGTCTGCATCTTTGTTATGACTAAACATTTTACAAATAAACATCTGCAGAAGGGCTCCTCTGAGGTTAGAATTGTCACACACCCATTCCTATACCAGACCCTGACAAGAGAGAGAGAGAGAATTAGCATTATGAGCTCGGTGGTTCTTGCTCAGTGCTTCTCACACTTGTGTGCGCCAGAGTGACCTAGAGAACTTGTTAAAACTCGAATTTAACACAGATTCAACCCTTTGTCATTGCTCGTGAGTCTCTTTCCCCACTCTGCACCATGTCCTAGTGCCTCATGCATGTGGTGCGGGATTGTGGGTCCCACTCCCAGAGTTCCTGATTTAGTAAGTTTGGACTGGTGACTGAGCATTTCCATTTCTCACAAGTTCCTGGGTGATGTCCTGCTGCTGGTTCAGGGATGAAGATAGGCCAACTCTCTTTTTTTTTAAAGGCATGGCTAACTGATAGCCAACCAAAATCAGGGTTTTGTTTTTAAGAAAAGGTGGGCCATGTAAGGTAGGCAGCTATCCATTTCTGCCACAGTCTAGATCAGTATTTCCCCTGGGTGGTGTTAACACACTGAAGTTTGGTTATTACTGTGGGCTGTACAGAATATATTGCTAGTAGTAAACTAAGTTTTGAGAATGATTTAATTGTACTTAAATTGTACAGAGTAGGGCAAATAGATTTAAAATAATGTTTGTTACTCTCTGACATGCTTTTCTGAGAGGAGGAGGGAAAAAAACGGTGGCTATTCAGTGAGGGCACAGAAAATGTGCACCTTTGGTGGTGTATAGAGCACATCACTAATAACTGGCGTGCATTAACCCATTTAAACATTAGGTGAAATCCGTTAGGTAGCCACTGGTAATATCTGCATTTCACAAAGGAGGAAACTGAGGCCCAAAGAGGTGAGTAATTTACCCAGTGCCAAACAGCTAGTACATGATGAGCTGGGCTTCAAAACCAGGCAACTGATACAATGCCTGGTTCGCCTGTTGGAGGCGTCCTTTGTTTCGGTAGACTAAGGCTGAGAGGTTCATTTTATATTTTTGGCTTGCGCCAGTATGGTGGGATTAGTGTTTTGGTAACTAGTTCTTTGCTTAATCCCTCTCTTACTTTCTTTCCTCCCTGATTCATCTCTGCTTATATTTATGTAATTGATACTTTTGAACAGAAGTGTAAAATTTAAGGCATTATGTTAGCAATGTCTGTCAACTTTTTACCATCTATGCATTTTATAAACCCACCTTTCTTGTCTTTTTGCACATACTGGTGGGATGAAAATAGGGTAGGTAGGATTGAGCAGAGAGAGACAGACCTATGGTTAAACGCTTAGCTTTTTTTTTGTTGAATGTTACAGTGTGGAGGCTAATTATCTTCATAAGGGAGATAATGTTGGTGAGAGCCTTCTGGCAAGTAATGTACTAAACACAAAGGTTTTTAATTGCTCTTGAATTGTTGGGAAAGCTAAAGAAACTACAGGTCAGGCTTCTAGGTACAACTTAACAAAAGCAGGCTGAAAAACGGGGATGCCTCATTTATTCCGTGTAGCCATCCTGAACAGCTGGCCGTGTCCTCTCACTTGCAGGTCCTTGTGTAGTCTGTTCCATTTGTCTGGCATACTCATTCCTCCTTTTTCTTGGCTAATGTTTCTCATCCTTCAGGTTTGATTCTGCATTTTACTTAAAGATTTTCCTGATCCGTCTTGATGTCCCTCAGACATTCAGGGGCTCCTGCTGTCTGCTCCCATTGCGCCCTGTTGCCCACCGTCATGGTACTTAGCCGTTCGCCATTGTGCGTTGGTCTGTCTGTCCTCACTCACTGCGTCCTGGTGCCTGGCACAAGGTGGTGCTTGATCATAGGGGTTGAGTGAGCGGTTCAGATGGAAAAGGTCACTAATGACATATTTGAAGTTCATTATCAAGAAATAGATGCAATCACTGACTTCTAAGTCGTAATTTATAATTTTCATGATTATAATCTACAAGAGTTTTGCTTTAGTTTGAGTATAGCACCCTTTACAACATGTATTCTGCAACCAAATGGAGATGGGACAGCTGATCTATTTGCTGACAATTATTTACAAGTTTGGAAACTGGGACTCTGAGAGGTTTGTAACTGGGTGAAAATAGACTCTTAAAAAGTGAACCTTTTCTTTTTGAATAATTTTATGTTTATAGAAAAACTGTGGAGCCAGCACAGAGAGTTCCTGCCTACTCCTTGCCTGTTTCCTCTCATTGTTACTGTTTTACATTACCATGATCTCCTGGTCCAAGCTAAGAAACCACCGTTGGTACATTACTGTAAGCCAAACTCTAGACTCTGATTGGATTTCACCAGTTTTTCCATTTGTGTCTTCTTCCTGTTCCAGGACCCAGTCCAGGCATCGCACGGCATGTTGTTGTCATGTCTCCTTCGTCTCCTCTGGGCTGTGACAGTTTCTGTCTTCCTTGTTTTTTTCATGACCCTGACAGTTTGGGGAGTACTTGTTAGGCATTTTGTAGAATATCCCACAGTTGGGGCTGGTCTGATGTTTTTTTTCATGGTTACACTGAGGTTATGGATCTGGGGAAAGGATATGACAGGGGCGAGGTGCCTTCTTGACACATTATCATGGGGTGCCTGACACCAGCCTGACCACCAGTGAGGTTAACCATTGTCGCCTGAGCAGGTTTTTCTCCACTGCAGAGTTACTTTTTCATGTCTTGTTTCCCACTCTGCTCTTTGGAAGCAAGTTGCTAAGTAGCCGGCCCTCAAGGACAGTGTGCCTCTGGGAGCATGGAGGTGGGGGGCAGATTAAGCTTCACCTCCTGGAGGGGGGCAGTATCTAATAGGTTATTCAGGGTTCTGTAAGCAAGGTGTGTTTCTTCTCTCCCCCAGAATAAATACTTAGATTTAACACTGCACTCACTTTGTAAGTATATCGATGACAATGCAGTAGGTACTAAATGGATCTCTACTATGTGACAGATATTGTGTTAATTTAGAGGGCAGTAATTTTAACTTCTTTGGGCTCACATGTCTCTTTGAGAAACTGATCTCTACTATAGACTTTCCCTCCAAAAAGTTTTACATACAATTTTAGGGGTTTCACAGGTCTTGGAAACTCCTGTGCCTTCAATTACGTCAGTCTCTGTCCTCCAGTAATATAGTCCATCTGAAGAGGACAGGCAAGTGAGAAACATGGTGTATTGCATGCTATCATGGAAATTTGAGTCAAGTGTTCTGAGATCACAGTTAAGGGAGTAGTTATACTTTGGGTGAGAGGCTAGGGAACGCTGCAGACAGGAAATGCCATTTGAATTTGGCTTTGAAGACTGAGAAAGAGTTAAATCAACAAAAGATTGGAAAAACATTCTAAGCAGAGAGAACACAACCAACACAGACCTCTGCAAAAATACATGATGAGCATTTAGATCTTGCCTACTACAGATGAAGTGGGAGGTGGGTTGGATATAAAATTGGGGACGTAGCAGAGGTATAGAGTGGAAAGAGACTTGGGTAGGATAAGCTTCTCAGTTTATAAATGTTTGAAATGGTTAAATGACTATATTGTAATTTTTTCATATAATTTTCTTTTTTAGTTTTATGGCTCAATAATTTACTTCACTTGCATCATGCATGTATGAGTTAAGAAATGAGTAGGTGTTGGAGAAATGCAGGCCACTTTTGCAAGAAGTTTGGCTGTGAAGGGGCTTGGGGAAGGAGAGAGCTAGAAGAGATTGTGGGGTCCAGAGTTTTGTTTTAAGTTGGGAGAAACTTGACTATGTTTAAATGCAAGGAAGGAGAGTGGGTAAGTGATATAAGGTGGAAGCGTTGCTGTAACACACAGTGCTCTGCGTTAGGAAAGAGTGTACAAATTAGGTTATTTGTACAATTGCTTTTGTATATTCAGATCGATCAGACTTGGCTTACAGGTAAGTTCAGGTGGTGGGCTGACCTTCCATCATCGCTCAGTGTGTTTATATTAATGTAGTCAAGGTCTTTAGTAAGTCCTGGTGACTGGAAAAAGTATGAGAGTCCCTGCCCTTGATGAACTTAGTTGAGGTTTAAAAATCAGTAAGATAAAAATAGAAAATGATAATGGAGGGATTAAACAATTTCCAGATAAACGAAAGTTAAGAGAGTTTGCCTCTCATAAACCACCACTACAGGATATCTTAAATGGACTGCTCTAGAGGGAAGCACACCTAAGGATAAAAAGATGTCACCAGAGGAAAAAAAAAATCATAGCAAAGAAAGAAGACCATCCAAATACCAACTAAAGGCAAAGAATAAAACACCTATTATAGAAAGAATGGAGGAGGAGGAATAAGAAGGGAGAGAAAGAAAGAAACATCAGACAGTGTTTACAATAACTTAACAAGAAAGTTAAGTTAGATTGTTAGATAGCAAAGAAGCAACCCTTGAACCCTTGGTAACCACGAATCTAAAGCCAGCAATGGCAATAAGTACATACCTATCAATAATCACCCGAAATGTAAATGGACTGAATGCACCAATCAAAAGACACAGAGTAACAGAATGGATAAAAAAGCAAGACCCATCTATATGCTGCCTACAAGAAACTCACCTCAAATCCAAAGATATCCACAGACTAAAAGTGAAGGGATGTAAAAAGATATTTCATGCAAACAACAAAGAGAAAAAAGCAGGTGTTGTAGTACTTGTATCAGACAAAATAGACTTCAAAACGAAGAAAGTAGCAAAAGATAAAGAAGGACATTACATAATGATAAAGGGTCAGTCCAACAAGAAGATATAACCATTATAAATATATATGCACCCAACACAGGAGCACCAGCATATGTGAGACAAACACTAACAGAATTAAAGGAGGAAATAGACAGCAATGCATTCATCTTAGGAGACTTCAACACACCACCCACTCCAGAGGACAGATCAACCAGACAGAAAATAAGTAAAGACACAGAGGCACTGAACAACACACGAGAACACATAGACCTAACAGACATCTACAGAACTCTACACCCAAAAGCAACAGGATACACATTCTTCTCAAGTGCACATGGAACATTTTCCAGAATAGACCACATACTAGGCCACAAAAAGAACCTCAGTAATTTCAAAAATATTGAAATCCTACCAAGCAACTTCTCAGATCACCAAGGTATAAAACTAGAACTAAATTTTAGAAAGAAATCAAAAAGGCTCACAAATACATGGAGACTTAACAACACTCTCCTAATTAATCAATGGGTTAACGACCAAATCAAAACAGAAATCAAAGAATATATGGACTAATGACAACAACACAAAGCCACAACTTCTGTGGGACGCAGCAAAGGCAGTTCAAAGAGGAAAGTATATTGCAATCCAGGCCTATTTAAAGAAGGAAAATTAGATGAATAGTCTAAAAGACACAGTGCACAAATTGGAAAAGAGAACAAATATGAGGCCCAAAGTCACCAGAAGGAGGGACATAATAAAAGATTAAAATACAATAAAATTGAGAAGAATAAAACAATAGAAAAATCAATAAAACCAAGAGCTGGTTCTTTGAAAAAATAAACAAAATAGATAAACCCCTAGCCAGACTCATTAAGAGAAAAAGAGAATCTACACACATAAGCACAATCAGAAATGAGAAAGGAAAAATCACGACGGACCCCACAGAAATACAAAGAATCATAAGAGAATATTATGAGAATCTATATGCTAACAAGCTGGAAAACATAGAAGAAATGGACAACTTCTTAGAAAAATACAACCTTCCACGACTGACCAAGCAAGAAACAGAAAAACTAAGCAGACCAATCACCAGCGACGAAATCGAATTGGTAATCAAAAAACTACCCAAGAACAAAACCCCTGGGCTGATGGATTCACCTCTGAATTCTACCAGACATATAGAGAAGAAATAACACCGATTCTCCTTAAAGTTTTCCAAAAAATAGAAGAGGAGGGAATACTTCC